>WNWK01013392.1:40000-55496 GCA_009830355.1 Cherax destructor
TAATGACCTTCTAGTGACTACAAGAACATAATTACATTTGTGGAGGCGCCTTTGTTGCTGGGATGTACTCAGTGCCTGTACTTTGCAGTAGTTATTGTGCTAACCATCACTACCCTCCAGTAGTTGTTGTACTAACTACCACTACCCTGCAACAGTTACTGTACTAACTACCTCTGCTCTGAAGTAGTCACAGTACTAACTACCACTACCCTGCAGTAGTCACTGTACTAACTACCACTACCCTGCAGTAGTCACTGTACTAACTACTACTACCCTGCAACAGTTACTGTACTAACTACCTCTGCTCTGAAGTAGTCACAGTACTAACTACCACTACCCTGCAGTAGTCACTGTACTAGCTACCACTACCCTGCAGTAGTTGCTGTACTAACTACCACTACCCTGCAGTAGTTGCTGTACTAACTACCACTACCCTGCAACAGTTACTGTACTAACTACCTCTGCTCTGAAGTAGTCACAGTACTAACTACCACTACCCTGCAGTAGTCACTGTACTAACTACCACTACCCTGCAGTAGTCACTGTACTAACTACCACTACCCTGCAGTAGTCACTGTACTATCACTACCCTGCAGTAGTCACTGTACTATCACTACCCTGCAATAGTCACTGTACTATCACTACCCTGCAGTAGTCACTGTACTATCACTACCCTGCAGTAGTCACTGTACTAACTACCACTACCCTGCAGTAGTCACTGTACTATCACTACCCTGCAGTAGTCACTGTACTAACTACCACTACCCTGCAGTAGTCACTGTACTAACTACCACTACCCTGCAGTAGTCACTGTACTAACTATCACTACCCTGCAGTAGTCACTGTACTAACTACCACTACCCTGCATTAGTCACTGTACTAACTACCACTACCCTGCAGTAGTCACTGTACTATCTACCACTACCCTGCAGTAATCACTGTACTAACTACCACTACCCTGCAGTAGTCACTGTACTAACTACCACTACCCTGCAGTAGTCACTGTACTAACTACCACTACCCTGCAGTAATCACTGTACTAACTACCACTACCTGCAGTAGTCACTGTACTAACTACCACTACCCTGCAGTAATCACTGTACTAACTACCACTACCCTGCAGTAGTCACTGTACTAACTACCACTACCCTGCAGTAGTCACTGTACTAACTACCACTACCCTGGAGTAGTCACTGTACTAACTACCACTACCCTGCAGTAATCACTGTACTAACTACCACTACCCTGCAGTAGTCACTGTACTAACTACCACTACCCTGCAGTAGTCACTGTACTAACTACCACTACCCTGCAGTAATCACTGTACTAACTACCACTACCCTGCAGTAGTCACTGTACTAACTACCACTACCCTGCAGTATCACTGTACTAACTACCACTACCCTGCAGTAGTCACTGTACTAACTACCACTACCCTGCAGTATCACTGTACTAACTACCACTACCCTGCAGTAGTCACTGTACTAACTACCACTACCCTGCAGTAGTCACTGTACTAACTACCACTACCCTGCAGTAGTCACTGTACTAACTACCACTACCCTGCAGTAGTCACTGTACTAACTACCACTACCCTGCAGTAGTCACTGTACTAACTACCACTACCCTGCAGTAGTCACTGTACTAACTACCACTACCCTGCAGTAGTCACTGTACTAACTACCACTACCCTGCAGTATCACGTACTAACTACACTACCGCAGTATCACTGTACAACTTAGCAGCCACTACCACCCTGCAGTAGTCACTGTACTAACTACCACTACCCTGCAGTAGTCACTGTACTAACTACCACTACCCTGCAGTATCCTTACTAACTACACTACCAGTAGTCACTGTACTAACTACCACTGCATTTAAAACTACCTGCAGTAGTCACTGTTAACACCACACCCGAGTATACTGTAACTACCATGTAGTCACTGTCTACACATACCAGTCATGTACAACTACCACTACCGTGTATCCAACTAATGTATGACAAAACCACACTGCATAGTCGACTAACTGACAGTCCGGTTATCTTACATATTAAAAAATAAAAGTTTTATTACTTTTTTTAAAGACTTGTTTCTATGTTTCAGGTGTTGAAGACGTAGTTGTTCCACTATGATGAACCACGCCAGGTGAGTGTTAGCTTACTGTACGCTGGGAGGGGTGTGGAGGGGTGTGGAGGGGTGTGGAGGGGTGTGGGGTTGTGGAGGGGTTTGGAGGGTAGTGGAAGGGTGTGGAGATGTGAGGGTGGAGTGGAGGGGTGTGGAGGGGCCTGCGTGTCAGGTGGAGGGGCGTGAACGGGCGTGGGTGGCAGGTGGAGAGGCGTGGAGGGGCGTGAAGGGGCGTGGGTGACAGGTGGAGGGGCGTGGGTGGCAGGTGGAGGTTGGGAGTGACCTTTGACGCTCATCCATAAATCAGGTAGGTGAACCTGTGTGCTGGGTCAGCCCGTGTGTCGACCTGCGGTTCATAGGTCGAGTGTTGTGGTCCACTGGTCGAGTATTGTGGTTCATAGGTTGAGTGTTGTGGTCCACAGGACGAGTGTTGTGGTCCATAGGTCGAGTGTTGTGGTCCACAGGTCGATTGTTGTGGTTCATAGGTCGAGTGTTGTGGTCCACAGGTCGAGTGTTGTGGTCCATAGGTCGAGTGTTGTGGTCCATAGGTCGAGTGTTGTGGTCCACAAGTCGAGTGTTGTGGTCCATAGGTCGAGTGTTGTGGTCAACAGGTCGAGTGTTGTGGGCCATAGGTCGAGTGTTGTGGTCCACAGGTCGAGTGTTGTGGTCTACAGGTCGAGTGTTGTGGTCCATAGGTCGAGTGTTGTGGTTCATAGGTTGAGTGTTGTGGTCCACAGGACGAGTGTTGTGGTCCACAGGTCGAGTGTTGTGGTCCATAGGTGGAGTGTTGTGGTTCATATGTCGAGTGTTGTGGTCCACAGGACGAGTGTTGTGGTCCACAAGTCGAGTGTTGTGGTCCACAGGTCGAGTGTTGTGGTTCATAGGTCGAGTGTTGTGGTCCACAGGACGAGTGTTGTGGTCCACAAGTCGAGTGTTGTGGTCCACAGGTCGAGTGTTGTGGTCCACAAGTCGAGTGTTGTGGTCCACAGGTCGGGTGTTGTGGTCCACAGGTCGAGTGTTGTGGTTCACAGGTCGAGTGTTGTGGTCCACAGGTCGAGTGTTGTGGTCCACAGGTCGAGTGTTGTGGTCCACAGGTCGAGTGTTGTGGTCCACAGGTCGAGTGTTGTGGTTCACAGGTCGAGTGTTGTGGTCCACAGGACGAGTATTGGTACATATGGAGAGAAATGGGTGAAGGAGAGTTGGTGGGAAATGGTGGGTGAGCATGTGGTGATGGGTGAGCATGTAGTGATGGGTGAGCATGTAGTGATGGGTGAGCATGTAGTGATGGGTGAGCATGTGGTGATGGGTGAGCATGTAGTGACGGGTGAGCATGTAGTGATGGGTGAGCATGTGGTGATGGGTGAGCATGTGGTGATGGGTGAGCATGTGGTGATTGGTGAGCATGTAGTGATGGGTGAGCATGTGGTGATGGGTGAGCATGTAGTGATGGGTGAGCATGTAGTGATGGGTGAGCATGTGGTGATGGGTGAGCATGTGGTGATGGGTGAGCATGTAGTGATGGGTGAGCATGTGGTGATGGGTGAGCATGTAGTGATGGGTGAGCATGTAGTGATAGGTGAGCATGTGGTGATGGGTGAGCATGTAGTGATGGGTGAGCATGTAGTGACGGGTGAGCATGTAGTGATGGGTGGGCATGTAGTGACGGGTGAGCATGTAGTGATGGGTGAGCATGTAGTGATGGGTGAGCATGTAGTGATGGGTGAGCATGTAGTGATGGGTGAGCATGTAGTGATGGGTGAGCATGTAGTGATGGGTGAGCATGTAGTGATGGGTGAGCATGTAGTGATGAGTGAGCATGTAGTGACGGGTGAGCATGTAGTGATGGGTGAGCATGTAGTGATGGGTGAGCATGTGGTGATGGGTGAGCATGTAGTGATGGGTGAGCATGTAGTGATTGTTGAGCATGTAGTGATGGGTGAGCATGTAGTGATGGGTGAGCATGTAGTGACGGGTGAGCATGTAGTGATGGGTGAGCATGTAGTGATGGGTGAGCATGTAGTGACGGGTGAGCATGTAGTGATGGGTGAGCATGTAGTGATGGGTGAGCATGTGGTGATGGGTGAGCATGTAGTGATGGGTGAGCATGTAGTGATGGGTGAGCATGTAGTGACGGGTGAGCATGTAGTGACGGGTGAGCATGTAGTGATGGGTGAGCATGTAGTGATGGGTGAGCATGTAGTGATGGGTGAGCATGTAGTGATGGGTGAGCATGTAGTGATGGGTGGGCATGTAGTGATGGGTGAGCATGTAGTGACGGGTGAGCATGTAGTGATGGGTGAGCATGTATTGATGGGTGAGCATGTAGTGATGGGTGAGCATGTAGTGATGGGTGAGCATGTAGTGATGGGTGAGCATGTAGTGACGGGTGAGCATGTAGTGACGGGTGAGTATGTAGTGATGGGTGAGCATGTAGTGACGGGTGAGCATGTAGTGATGGGTGAGCATGTAGTGACGGGTGAGCATGTAGTGACGGGTGAGCATGTAGTGATGGGTGAGCATGTAGTGATGGGTGAGCATGTAGTGATGGTGAGCATGTAGTGACGGGTGAGCATGTAGTGACGGGTGAGCATGTAGTGATGGGTGAGCATGTAGGACGGGTGAGCATGTAGTGACGGGTTAGCATGTAGTGATGGGTGAGCATGTAGTGATGGGTGAGCATGTAGTGATGGGTGAGCATGTAGTGACGGGTGAGCATGTAGTGACGGGTGAGCATGTAGTGATGGGTGAGCATGTAGTGACGGGTGAGCATGTAGTGACGGGTGAGCATGTAATGATGGGTGAGCATGTAGTGACGGGTGAGCATGTAGTGACGGGTGAGCATGTAGTGATGGGTGAGCATGTAGTGACGGGTGAGCATGTAGTGACGGGTGAGCATGTAGTGATGGGTGAGCATGTAGTGATGGGTGAGCATGTAGTGACGGGTGAGCATGTAGTGATGGGTGAGCATGTAGTGACGGGTGAGCATGTAGTGACGGGTGAGCATGTAGTGACGGGTGAGCATGTAGTGACGAGGGAGCATGTAGTGACGGGTGAGCATGTAGTGACGGGTGAGCATGTAGTGACGGGTGGAAAGGGGACATATTTGTCAGACTCCGTCAATATTTGTTCTGCTCCTTCAGTATGAGGTGTGTACAAACACACACACACACTCTCTCTCTCTCTCTCTCTCTCTCATGTGATAACTAAAGACTCACACAAGGATTCAGTATGTGAAGACTCCCGACTGGACTAATGAATCAAAAGAGAGAGAGTGGATTAGAGAGGAGTCTTAACGGGTACTCTTAGTAACGGGGAGTCTTAATGGGTACTCTTAGTAACAGGGAGTCTTAACGGGTACTCTTAGTAACGGGGAGTCTTAACGGGTACTCTTAGTAACGGGGAGTCTTAACGGGTACTCTTAGTAACGGGCAGTCTTAACGGGTACTCTTAGTAACGGGCAGTCTTAACGGGTACTCTTAGTAACGGGCAGTCTTAACGGGTACTCTTAGTAACGGGCAGTCTTAACGGGTACTCTTAGTAACGGGGAGTCTTAACGGGTACTCTTAGTAACGGGGAGTCTTAACGGGTACTCTTAGTAACGGGCAGTCTTAACGGGTACTCTTAGTAACGGGGAGTCTTAACGGGTACTCTTAGTAACGGGGAGTCTTAACGGGTACTCTTAGTAACGGGCAGTCTTAACGGGAAGTCGTAAAAGGTAAATATCAGGTACAGGACCTTAAGGGCAAATTCTAAGACATACTAAGAGGGAGGCCTGGCGTGGCCACCAGGCAGCACCCTGGGTCTGCCTGGCGTGGCCACCAGGCAGCACCCTGGGTCTGCCTGGCGTGGCCACCAGGCAGCACCCTGGGTCTGCCTGGCGTGGCCACCAGGCAGCACCCTGGGTCTGCCTGGCGTGGCCACCAGGCAGCACCCTAAGTCTGCCTGGCGTGGCCACCAGGCAGCACCCTGGGTCTGCCTGGCGTGGCCACCAGGCAGCACCCTGGGTCTGCAGGACAGACTTCAGGTGTTGTGCTGAACACCAAGGTATAGATTACGCAGTCCCGCTGACTCACTACAGTCTTGACAGGTTAAGCAAGACTGACTTCATTACAGCGACATCATTTCAGGAGCCAGCCTGTCCCATCTAGCCGGCGACAGCGGGTGTTTAAGGTCATTAGGCCGGCCTACAGGCCAGTCCACACACACACGGAGGGGCCGGGTTCAATTCCCGGTGGGGCAGAAACATTTCGAAGTGTTTCCTTACACACACACAAAACACACATACATACAACAGGCCTAGTGTCTAATTGACATGTGCCTAGGACAAAATGGTAACTAACTAACACGCGCGCACACACACGCACACACACACACACACACACACAAACATCTAACCATCTCTGCACCCGACTGATTAAAACTAAATATGACTTCATGTAATCTTTGTGTGTGTGTGTGTGTGTGTGTGTGTGTGTGTGTGTGTGTGTGTGTGTGTGTGTGTGTGTGTGTGTGTGTGTTTGTGTGCGTGTGTGTATGTGATTAATGAGATCAGAAGAAGTCAGAAGAAATAAGAATTAACGACCTAACTTTACTAACGAGCCTCACACTGCCTCTCCTCTCACTCCTCTTCTCTTTTCCTCCCAGAACTAAGGATTTCTCATCTCCCAAAAATTGCTTTCGATCTTTCGCCCAATGTGTGGCCGAAACGTCGCCAACAAACTGTGTCAAGTAGCTGTATTTCCGTCTCTGAAAGTATCTTACAGTAGGCCTACCGTCTTTATTACCCAGATGGCACTGTGGGCCTACTGCTGTTCTTCTTTATTTCTCGTGACGTAAGTTCGGACTTGCGGACTTTCACCTCGCTTAGGAAGCAATAAAATGCGTTTTCCTTTAATACTGTTTTTAATTACAACTCTCCCGAAGACGTTTGTGGCAGCACACGAAAGCGCGAAGATATTTTTGTTGTCTGTTTCCTGTGAAACTGCGCTCTGTCAGACGCAGTTACGAGTTTTACTGAAAGAGAGAGAGAGAGAGAGAGAGAGAGAGAGAGAGAGAGAGAGAGAGAGAGAGAGAGAGAGAGAGAGAGAGAGAGAGAGAGAGAGAGAGAGAGAGAACATCATTAATCCCCAAGGGAAGAAAAACAAGAACAAACGAGGTAAAGCAACTTTCCACACACCTAAATCATTCTTAGGAGTGTTTTGTTTCACTGAGTGCCCTCTCTCTCTCTCTCTCTCTCTCTCTCTCTCTCTCTCTCTCTCTGACTTTATTTCGTTGATGTCATTATGGTGTACGAACATGTTACAGACTCGAGTCATCCTGGTAATAAATGATCTCAGATGAAGTGATGTTCTGGAGAAGGTTACAGTCAGAGTGACGTTGCTGCTGGCTGCCCGTCTTGTGGTGCAGAAGCTGTTCTCGGAGTGAGTCAAGTGTGGTACTTTGACAATATTAGCTTTGTACATAACAGTGACGCCGCCCACATCCCTCATGTGTTGAAGGCTTTGCTGAGATGACAGATCTATCTAGGCTGTGTCCAGGCGAGAGATGAGGCGTCTTGCTCTGTTCTATATTCTGTCAAGAAGTCGCAAATGAGATGCGGGTCAGGCAAACCAAGAAAGTGGAGCATACTCAAGGAGTGAGCGTACTTGTGCCTCGTACAGAAAATTGCAACTGCTCTATCGAGCAGATGCGAGATATGGCTAAGTGCACTAAGCTTCCTGGCCGCCTTGTTTGCAAGATTTACAACGTGGTTCTTCGTGGTCAGTTTGGAGTAGAATTTAACCCCAAGGATATCAACTTCGTCCCCGGGTACCAACACTCTTCCATTCATTCTTATCACTGTTCCAGCATTACCATCATAGTGCCTAGAGACCATCACCATTTGTGTTTTCTCAGGAGCAAATGTTACCTGCCATCGTTTACCCTAGGCTGATTTATCTGTAAGCTGGTGATTGATGTTGCGTAGAGCAGCTGGCATTTCCTTCTTAGATAAGTAAATGTTAGCGTGTAGTCATCTGCATATGCATGGGATTCTGAAATGAGATGGAGGAGGTCATTGAAGTAGACATTCCATAACAATGGTCCCAGCACACTTACCTGTGGAACACTTGCCCTAATAGGACGTCTTGCTGACTCCGTCCCATTGATAACTACCCTTAGATCTCTCTCTCTCTCTCTCTCTCTCTCTCTGACGTTTCACCCCTTGATCTGCACATTTCACACAACGAAGATACACCATGATAACACCCTTTAGCATCATACATTGAATATTCAACCCTAAGTCAGCTTGGTTTAGTGGGTTTGAAGTCTGTCGACCACGCGAGGCTGCACATGACCTGTTAACCACCACAAAAAATACTTAAAATTTCTAAAATAGGGATTAAAGTATACTCTTAAGGTATATACTAAGAGAAATACAAACCCTCAGGGTGTGTGTATTTGTGTATGTGTGTGTGTGTGTGTGTGTGTGTGTGTGTGTGTGTGTGTGTGTGTGTGAGTGTGTGGAGGCTGTCTTCCGGACCAATCATCAGAGTGTCGATATTGCAAGAGGAAGAAGATCTTGGAGGAGGAGGAGATGGTAGCTGTTGTATATACAGCAGTGAAACGTTCTCCTTCCTCCTCTTCTTCCTTCTAATTCTCTTCTTTTTCCTCCCCTTCTCCTCCTTTTCTTCTTCTTCCTCCTCATCCTTCTCTTACTCTTAAATACGTCTCTTCCTCCTCTTATACACGTTTCTTCCTCCTCTTATACACGTCTCTTCCTCCTCTTATACACGTTTCTTCCTCCTCTTATACACGTCTCTTCCTCCTCTTATACACGTCTCTTCCTCCTCTTATACACGTTTCTTCCTCCTCTTATACACGTCTCTTCCTCCTCTTATACACGTTTCTTCCTCCTCTTATACACGTCTCTTCCTCCTCTTATACACGTCTCTTCCTCTTCTTATACACGTCTCTTCCTCCTCTTATACACGTCTCTTCCTCCCCTTATACACGTCTCTTCCTCCCCTTATACACGTCTCTTCTCCTCTTATACACGTCTCTTCCTCCTCTTATACACGTCTCTTCCTCCCTTATACACGTCTCTTCCTCCTCATATACACGTCTCTTCCTCCTCTTATACACGTCTCTTCCTCCTCTTATACACGTCTCTGCCTCTTCTTATACACGTCTCTTCCTCCTCTTATACACGTCTCTTCCTCCCCTTATACACGTCTCTTCCTCTTCTTATACACGTCTCTTCCTCTTCTTATACACGTCTCTTCCTCCTCTTATACACGTCTCTTCCTCCTCTTATACACGTCTCTTCCTCCTCTTATACACGTCTCTTCCTCCTCTTATACACGTCTCTTCCTCCTCTTATACACGTCTCTTCCTACTCTTATACACGTCTCTTCCTCCTCTTATACACGTCTCCTCCTACTCTTATACACGTCTCTTCCTCTTCTTATACACGTCTCTTTCTCCTCTTATACACGTCTCTTCCTCCTCTTATACACGTCTCTTCCTCCTCTTATACACGTCTCTTCCTCTTCTTATACACGTCTCTTCCTCTTCTTATACACGTCTCTTCCTCTTCTTATACACGTCTCTTCCTCCTCTTATACACGTCTCTTCCTCCTCTTATACACGTCTCTTCCTCCTCTTATACACGTCTCTTCCTCCTCTTATACACGTCTCTTCCTCCTCTTATACACGTCTCTTCCTCCTCTTATACACGTCTCTTCCTCCTCTTATACACGTCTCTTCCTCCTCTTATACACGTCTCTTCCTCCTCTTATACACGTCTCTTATTGTGTTGTATCTTAGCTTGCTCGTGGCACCCCTGCTTTTCATTGGGGCGATGCTGCATCTCCTGCCGATTATTTTGTTTTCGTAGGGAATGATTTTCGTTTGCAGATTTGGGACAAGTCCCTCTAGGATTTTCCAAGTGTATATTATCAAGTACCTTTCTCGCCTGCATTCCAGGGAGTACAAATCAAGGGACTTCAACCGTTCCCAGTAATTTAGGTGCTTTATCGTACTTATACCTGCCGTGAAAGTTCTCTGTATATTCTCCAGGTCTCCAGTTACTCCTGTCTTGAAAGGTGCCGTTAGTGTCCAGCAGTATTCCAGCCTAGGGAAAAAACGAGCGATTTGAAGAGAATCATCATGGGCTTGGCGTCCCTAGTTTTGAAGGTTCTCATTACATATTCTATCATTTTCCTAGCAGCTGTGGTAGATACACTGTTGTGATATTTGAAAGTGAGATCCTTTGACATTATTACTCCTAGGTCCTTCATATTAGTTTTTCACTCTATTGTGTGGTTCGAATTTGTTTTATACTCCAATTTATTTTTAATTTTATCGAGTTTTCCATATCGGAGTAATTGAAATTTGTCTTCATTGAACTTCATATTGTTTTCGAAGACTTGCGGGGTCTTCGATGGACGACATTGTCGTGCAAATTCGGGTGTCATCGGAAAAGGAAGATAGGGAGCTATGGTTTACAACTCTATCCATGTCAGATATGAAGATGAGGAACTGGATGGTAGCGAGTACTGTGCCTTGTGGAACAGAGCTTTTCACTGTAGCCGCCTCTGAAATTCACTGTTTACTATTAGTCTTTGTGTTCTATTAGTTAGGAAGGTATGGATCCATCTATCAACTTTTCCTGTTATTCCTTTATCACGCATTTTGTGTGCTATTACACCATGGTCACACTTATGAAAGGCTTTCGCAAAGTCTGTATTATTGCGACCCCAGAATGGGCCCCAATGTATATACATGTTTATATGAATTTTTGATGTATATTTTTCTTTTCTTATAATTTTATATTGCTGATATTTTCGATAATAGCTAAATCGTTAATACCTTGCTTTATATTATTATTTGACTTATTTGAATTAGATATTTTAATTAGGTAGGATGTACCATTTACACTATTGTGCTCAAGTGTGTAGTAGCTGCCTTGGAGTTGGCAAACTACCTTGTTAACTACCACTCGCTTGTTTGTGTCAGCCTGTACCTAGTACCGTGCTGGTCACGTGTCCAGTCACGTGATTCCACCTGAGGTGGGTGGCTGCTTCTCCTTCCTCGAGAGCACTACGCAGCTGGACATCGTTGTGTCAACACCTCGCTCCTGTCTCTACTTGTTTTCTCGCCATTTAGACTCTGTTTGGGTAGAGTATGTGTTCGGTGGTGAGACGAAACATACTTCTCAGGACTCTGTGTAACTCTGTTCACAGAGGATAGACTAGATAGTGATTTTCGACGTTTATCTGGGTTGTGTGTCACATTGACACTGAGATAACTCAGGTCTAGCTACAGCTCCTGACCTAATTCGATAAGGCATCTGTGCACTGTCACAGTCTGGGATTTTTATGCTGAACCTAGATTCAGTAATAAGGGAGTTTTGTGACTGTTTTGGAGGATCTATTGATGGTCCCCAGTTAGGGTCGATTTTCTATTTCCTGGTTCCTGATGCTGTGATGCTGTTGCCTGTTATATTGCTTTTCTGCGAATTGGTCATTTTACTGGTCAATCAAGTTGTTCTGATTGTCAGTTTGTTAGAGAAGCTAGCTGGTTGAGTCGAGTCTTAGAGTTACCTGGAGCACAATCATACACACTTATATTCATATTTGTATATATTATTGTAATTACTGACATTGTACCTGATGGTACTTCAGAGTCATTTAGATATATGTGCCCTCAGCACAGTCTTATTGTATATGAGAGCAGTGTAGGAGCTAACCTCCTAATTAACATCCTAATTCATAACTTAATGAACATCCTGATCATATGTACATTTATTTACTTTGAAACCCTAGACACTAACTTTGATAATAAACCTTTTAAATATATTTCGTTGGTTAGTACCCTACCAGCTGTAATCCTCTTGGAGATTATTGAATATGTCGGATAACTGGACCAGGATACTGACTTTGTTGCAAAAGCCCAGTAACAGGCTGCATGCTAGAAGGGCTATCCTTTCTAGTGTTCGCTGGAGATGTCTATTACTAATAGATATCGTGTCATTTTGTAACATGTATATACTACATCTGCATTGTGTATGTCCTCAATAACATCCAAGACCGTGTCATAATGGTCCAGTAGTTAGGAGAGGCAGGAGCGACACGCTCTAAAGTTCTAAACCCATGTTGCCCTGGGTTGTGTAACTGATGGGTATCTAAGTGAATGGTGATCTTGCTTCTTAGAACCCTTTCAAAGATTTTTATGATGTGGGACGTTAGTCGGTCTGTAATTATTTGCAATTACTTTACTGCCACCTTTGTAGTGTGGCTATGTCTGTTGTTTTTAGTGAGTGTGGGATAACCCCTGTGTCCATGCTCCCTCTCCATAGAATACTGAAGGCCCGTGACAGGGGCTTCTTGCAGTTCTTGATGAACTCGGAGTTCCATGAGTCTGGGCCTGGGGCAGAGTGCATGGGCATGTCATTATTGCTTTTTCAAAGTATTTTGGTGTTATGAGGATATCAGAATTTTTTTTAATTAACCAGATTTTGAGTCTCGGCCATAAAAAAAATCATTTAGATTATCGACTCTTAGTCTTGGTAACGACTCACTGAACGCGGAGTCAAATTGGAACTTGAGTATCTCACTCATTTCTTTGCTGTCATCTGTGGTGGTGGTGGTGGTGATAATGGTGGTGATGGTGGTGGTGGTGGTAATAGTGGTGGTGGTGGAGGTGGTGGTGATGGTGGTGGTGGTGGTAATAGTGGTGGTGATGGTGGTGGTGGTGATAATGGTGGTGATGGTGGTGGTGGTGGTGATAGTGGTGGTGGTGGAGGTGGTGGTGGTGGTGGTGATGGTGGTAGTGGTAGTGATAATGGTGGTGATAGTGGTGGTGATAGTGGTGGTGGTGGTGGTGATGATGATGATGGTGGTGGTGGTGATAATGGTGGTGATGGTGGTGGTGATAGTGGTGGTGGTGGTGGTGATAATGGTGGTGATAATGGTGGTGTTAGTGGTGGTGGTGATAATGGTGATGATGGTGGTGGTGATACTGGTTATAGTGGTGGTGGAGGTGGTGATGGTGGTGATAATGGTGATGATAATGGTGGTGATAGTGGTGATGGTGGTGGTGGTGATAATGGTGATGATGGTGGTGGTGATAGTGGTGGTGGTGGAGGTGGTGGTGATGGTGGTGATGGTGGTGGTGGTATTGATAATGGTGATGATGGTGGTGGTGGTGGTGATAGTGGTGGTGGTGATAATAATGGTGGTGGTGATAGTGGTGGTGGTGGTGGTGATAATAGTTTTGGTGTTGGTGATAGTGGTGATGGTAATGGTGGTGGTGGTGGTGGTGGTGGTGGTGATGATGATGGTGGTGGTGGTGGTGATGATGATGGTGGTGGTGGTGGTGATAATGGTGGTGGTGGTGGTGGTGGTGGTGTTGGTGATAGTGGTGGTGGTGATGGTGGTGGTGGGGTGGTGGTGGTGATGATGATGGTGGTGGTGGTGGTGGTGATAGTGGTGATGGTGATAGTATTGGTGGTGGTGATAGTGTTGGTGGTGGTGATAGTGTTGGTAGTGACTTCACAACCCTTCCTTCACTACCCTTCCTTCACTACTCTTCCTTCACAACCCTTCGCTCACTACCCTTCCTTCACTACCCTTCCTTCACAACCCTTCCTTCACTGCCCTTCCTTCACTGCCCTTCCTTTACTACCCTTCCTTCACTACCCTTTCTTCACACACCTTCGCTCACTACCCTTCCTTCACTACCCTTCCTTCACAACCCTTCCTTCACTACCCTTCCTTCACTACCCTTCCTTCACTACCCTTCCTTCACTGCCCTTCCTTCACTGCCCTTCCTTCACTACGCTTTCTTTACTACCCTTCCTTCACTACCCTTCCTTCACTGCCCTTCCTTCACTACCCTTCCTTCACTACCCTTCCTTCACTACCCTTCCTTCACAAACCTTCCTTCACTACCCTTCCTTCACTACCCTTCACTACACTTCCTTCACTACCCTTCCTTCACAACCCTTCGCTCACTACCCTTCCTTCACTACCCTTCCTTCACTGCCCTTCCTTCACTACCCTTCCTTCACTGCCCTTCCTTCACTACCCTTCCTTCACTGCCCTTCCTTCACTACCCTTTCTTCACTACCCTTCCTTCACTACCCTTCCTTCACTACCCTTCCTTCACTACCCTTCCTTCACTACCCTTCCTCCACTACCCTTCCTTCACTACCCTTCCTTCACTACCCTTTCTTCACTGCCCTTCCTTACTACCCCTTTCCCTTTACTATCTTCCTTCACTACCCTTCCTTCACTCCCTTCCTTACAAACCTTCCTTCACTACCGTTCCTTTCCCCCCTATTCACTACCCCTTCCCTTTAAGCCCTTCGCTCACTCCCTTTTTCTACCCTTCCTTCACTGCCGTTCCTTTCCTCCCTTTCTTCACTGCCCTTCCTTCATTACCCTTCCTTCATGCCCTTCCTTCCCCCCTTTCTTCACTACCCTTCCTTCACTACCCTCTCTTCCTACCCCCCACTACCCTTTCCACTATTTTTCACTCCCCTTTCCCTCACTCCCTTCCTCCATACCCCTTTCCCTTTCCCACCCTTCCTTTCCTTCCCCCTTTCCCTTTACTCCCCCTTTCACTCCCTTCCTTCATTTCCCCCTTTCCCTTTACCCCCTTCCTTCACTCCCTTTCCCTTTACCCGCCCCCTTTACTACCCTTCCCTTCCCCTCCCCTTTTCACTGCCCCCCTTTACTCCCTTCCTTCCCCCTGCCCCTTTTCACTACCCTTCCTTCACTGCCCCCTTTTTTCTACCCTTTCCCTTTACTCCCCCTTTACTACCCTTCCCCACTTTTCCTTTCTTACCCTTCCTTTACTACCCCTTTCCCCCACTACCCTTCCTTCCAACCAAACCCTTCCTTCACTCCCTTTCCCTTTATGCGACCTTCACTGCCCTTCCTTCACTACCTTCCTTCACTCCCTTCATGCTCCCTTCTTTCCTGGGCCCCTTCACCTTCCTGCCCTTCCTTCACTACCCTTTTTTCGCCCTTCGCTCACTCCTTCTTCCGCCCCCCCCTTCCCCCTTCCTTCACTACCTTTCCCTTTACTCCCCTTATTCCTTCCCTTACCCTTTCCTTCACTGCCCTTTTTCCCCTGCCCTTCCTTAAATGCCCCCCTTCTTCCCCCTTCCTTCCTTCCCCAAACCTTCCTTCCCCTACCGCCCTTCACTCCCCTTTCACTCCTTTTTTTCCCCTTTTTCCTTCCTTCACGCCCTTGCTCCTTTCCCCCCCTTTAAATCCCTTCCTTAATTTCCCCTTTCCTTTTTATTTCCTTTTCCTTCATTTTCCCTTTAAAATTTTTTTAAATTTTCCTTCCTCCCCCTTTCCTTTTACTGCCCCTTTCCC
>WNWK01013393.1:0-55496 GCA_009830355.1 Cherax destructor
CCGTCTCATCACTCTTTCAAAGATTTTTATGATGTGAGAAGTGAGGGCTACTGGTCTGAAATTTTTTAGCTAGTGCTCTACTACCTCCCTTATGCAAAGGAGCTATGTCTGCACTCTTTAAGGCCTCTGGAATTTCACCTAGATCTAAGCTCTTTCTCCACAGAATACTAAGGGCTCTTGCTAATGGTACTTTGCACTGCTTTATAAATAAAGCATTCCATGAATCTGGTCCAGGTGCTGAGTGAGTGGGCATGTTGGCCATTTCTTTTTCGAAATCTATGGGATTTGTACTAATGTCGGTTAGGTGGTCTGCGCAGCCTTCTGCTGGAGTGAAAAATATTTCTGCATTTTCTACCTTGCTGTCATTTAGTGGGTTGCTGAACACTGACTCGTACTGTTCTTTTAGAATTTCACTCATTTCCTGTTCATCGTCCGTATACGAATCTCCTCTCAATAATGGTCCAATTCTACAGGTAGTTCTTAGCTTGGATTTTGCATAGGAGTAGAAATATTTTGGGTTTCTTGCAATATCCTGTATGGCTCTTTGTTCCCTTTGTACTTCTTCTGTCAGGTATGAGTGGGCTAGCAGTCAAAGTGACATCAACTTTGTGCAGGCTGCTCACTGAAGCTGTGACACGAGGCTGACAGTCGCCTGCCAACAGGCTTAACTGCGACTTGACGAGTGTCATCTCTCGACAGTAGAAGTTACAGCAGAGGGCAGTGTAAGCGTCCCCAGACTGGTCATCTGCAATAACTGGACTGACGGTCTTGGAGGTGAAGTGGAACGGTCTCGATGGGAGAATCGTCGCGGGTACGATTCAGCAAAGGCATCTACGAGCGGCGAACAATAAGAGCTTTCTGTACAAGGCGCTCGAACGCTCGTAACTGACGCCTGGACTGACAAATGTCAGCTGTCAAGCGCGCGGGGCGCGGGTCACACACTGGGTGACAAAGTAACACACAGGTGCTACATAGGACACACGAGAAACTGCACACATACTACACATGTGGTACAACATAGCTTACTAGCAAATGACGCTTTTCTGTATAAAAATCGTCACTAAGCAATACACGAACATGTGAGAACACTGACTGAGAGGAATTAATGAACACTCGACTTATATCTTCTCTCAAACTTCTCGACAAATAATGAAAATAAAATGCACACGGTGAAACTACAGCACTCGGGACATCATATGGGTGATGTAAGGCGTGACATCGCGAGTGATGTCAGCAGACGTCGCGAGGAACGTCAGGCAACATCGTGGGTGACGTCGCGAGGTGACGTTCTGGAGTGACGTGATGGATGACATGGGGTGACATCGCGAGTGACATCAGTGGAGTGACGTCGTGGAGTCGGCAGCATCGTGACGTCAGCAGCATGGTGGTGACGTCATGGGTTGATGTGGCGCAGACCCACACGTGGTCACACGTGGCTTCAGTGGCCTCGACACTCGGATACACAGTTCTGGCAAGAATTCACAAGGAAATTCACAGGAAACAGCATAGAGGGAGTGGGCAGTGAGTGGTGTATGGTGTGTGGCGGCGTACACTAGGGCGAGCGTGAGTGTCTGGGTGAGAGGCAAGGAGCCCGGCCGCTTCCTACTCTCACCCTACCCATACACGAGGGAGACACCCACACTAGACGCTGAAATCACCACTAACTCACCTCTGAAGTGCTGAAATAGCAGTGCTGAGCTGAACAACAACAGCAGAACATGCTGGCAAGGCTGAGCACGTGACTGAGAAACAGCATGGGACGCTGTGGCGTGAAGTCAGTGACGCCATTTCTCGGAGAATTAGACAAATTTCGGCCTGAATCCTGCATGTACCTGTGTCTGGATGCTGAGATTTGCAGACACGACATCAGGATAACTCGTTGAGAGACGGATGCTTCTTGTAGAGACTGATGAAGTGGTAGATAACTTCATTCCTCTTCCTCCCCTCGCGGGCACACGCGAGGCACCGCTGTCACCATTTATAACGATGTGTTATTTGGAGTTTCTGGAGGCGTGGTTGAAATGATAAGGTTTCGGAGGCTTCTTACTTTATTTGGAATAAAGGTGCGGGTAACAGGCTGCGTGTCTGTGGCCATGGCCCAGGTGGGCCATGCCCCTTGCGAGAGGGAGAGGAGTAGGCCTATTCACTGAGTGAAGTCTGGGCGCCAAGTGAGAGTGGGCCAGGGCGGGTCTGGTAGACGTGGGTACGCCTACCAGGCTTGCCCTCTGGCGGAATACTATGGAAACTAGCATGGCACGAAATATGAACTCAGCATGGCTGTCTATGCAGGCAGACAGGCTGTCTACACGAGAGCTCTAGCCACCAGACCACCGGGCCACTCCTACTCCTCTCTCCCTCGCAAGGCCTACTCCTCTCTCCCCCTCCCTCCCTCCCTCCCTCCGAAGACCTTATCATTTCAACCACGCCTCCAAGAAAACGCCAAATAACTATCGTTATAGGTATAGCTAGAAGTAAGTTGGGTACACTTTACTACATTAAACTTACGGATAATACGTTTAATGACCATTATTAGCACTGTAAGAATTAATAACTATTGTCTAGTACTAATTTGTCTACGAAACCCAAAGGAGGTAAAATTATTTAACTGGCTCAGTTTTGAAAACACATTTCCTTAAGACTACAGAAAAGTTATGGTGTCCTGATTTTACGGGGTAAAATATCTGAGTACGGTACTAAATTAAGAGATGGTATTTCTGACAGGTACGAAAACCGGAAAAAGCTAACGTACCCTGCCGTACTGGCAGCCGTGCTGAGCTGCTGTGGTCCTCATTTGGTCGTGTGAGTGGTAACGCACGAGAGGAGGACTGGTAATGACACTGTGGGTTATTACGTGACCCTACTGGCTTAGTTACATTGTTGTAATGATACAAGTCTGTCATATGCTAAGTCTTCTTCACGTCACTAATATACACAATATGGAGATCCGTTCTCAAGAAAATTAAAGTACTACCATACACAACCCGCACATATAAAAAGAGAGGAGCTTACGACTACCACTTAATATATTGTTCATTATTTCTCCAGTCTAATCAAATAAGAGTCCGCCCATTCATCTTGTGCAAAATATACCATCTCAAGATTGCACATATCTAGCAGAGACACGGCTTCTCTTCCGGTGATTTCCTAACTTTCATGTTTTGTTTGATCCAATTCTGTCTCGGGTGTTGGATCTGCTAGTTCCAATCTCATAGTTTTAATTCCATCAAACTCGTTTGCTAGAACTTTTCTAAAAAAAATAAAAAAATAAAACATCTGTTGGAGAAACCTAAACAGTATTCGACAATGTGTTAATGTTAGTTTAGTCAAGTCATCGACTGTGTCATGACCCCTGAGGCCCAGGCGAGAGGAAATACACAAAAAAAATAACGTTAATCTCATCTTGCAGTAATTTGCGTAAACGTGTGATTGGTTCCATACAAAAGCATTGTTACACTCAGTAACAATGTAGAATTACCTGCAAAATGTTAGGTAAGTGGACACAGATACAACTAATGTGACATTTTATTGTGGCAACGTTTCGCTCTCCAGGAACCATAATAAATTGTCACACTATTTGCATCTGTGTCCATTAACCTAAGATGTTACATTCATATCTCAGGCTTTGTAGAACAAGTAATGAGGACAGGAAGTTAGACACAAGTGAAATCTTTTATTTGCTTCTTATACAACTTAAGAATAATAAGTATGACAAAAATAACAATTAATACGGCCGAAGCTGTTAATAATTTTCCTATACGTCTGTTTTATACATAGTATCACAGGTTGATTTACTTTAACAGTGCTTCTCGCCCTCACAGTGTAGGAGTGGAGAGCACCAGCAGTGTAGATGGTGTGTGTGTGTGTGTGTGTGTGTGTGTGTGTGTGTGTGATACACGTAGCCAGAAGATGGTGTGTGTTCCAGAGCATTGAGATTTTTTGTGGAATAAGAGATGATGATTAGTTTCTTAGGAGGATAACTAGACATGTTGACGTGACAAGTTGTTTACATGGATGCGGGAAATGTTTGCTATCGTGTTGCAGCTCCTGTAACTCACCATGTGTGTGGCTCTTATTGGAATTCATTTTGACTCACTTGTCCCGTGAATTAAGTATTCTAGCAGTTCCTTAGAGACAACATTGTTTTGATAACCACGCAGTTTCAATCCTATAATGACACAGGTTTTTCTTACTCAGTCACCAACACTTTTCTCTCATATTAAGACATCTGGTGGTTATATGAAGCCCTTGAAAATTACTCAGGATTTCATTTTGTGTTTTTTTAATAAGTCTTTCAAAGATCTTTACTCTTGTAGATGAATGGTTCAGAGAACCGACAAGTTGATAAATTAGACACATATGCAACACTTGGGTATCTTTATTGAGGAAACGTTTCGCCACACAGTGGCTTCATCAGTCCAATACAAAGTAGAAAGTTGTAAGGAGAGGAGGAGTTTGAGGTAATCAGTCCCTCGGCCTGGAGTCGATGTGTTCAGTCCATCAATCTTGAAGCAAGTACAGCATAGGGCAAATAGAAGTTGCTTATATACTGTAGACAGGTGAGACGTAGCAGGAGGAGGCGGGGTCATAGTGGTACCATCCACTAGTCGAAGTAGGTCTTCGTCCTAAGGTTGGACAAGTGTTGAAGAATTCGTTTGTATCAAGATCCCAAGATGTTGCTGTGTCAGACAGGATGTAGATGAATGGTTCAGAGAACCAAAAAGTTGATAAATTATAACATTAATACCCCTCCTTCAGAGTGCAGACACTGTACTTCCCATCTCCAGGACTCAAGTCCGGCCTGCCGGTTTCCCTGAATCCCTTTATAAATGTTACCTTGCTCACACTAACAGCACGTCAAGTGCTAAAAACCATTTGTTTCCATTCGCTCCTATCTAATGCGCTCACGCATGTTTGCTGGAAGTCCAAGCCCCTCGCACACAAAACCAACTTTACCCCCCTCCCGTTCCTAGGCCGACCCCTATCCCGCCTTCCCTCCACTACAGATTTATACACTCTCGAAGTCATTCTATTTTGTTCCATCCTCTCTACATGTTTGAACCATTTCAACAAACCCTCTTCAGCCCTCTGTATGATAGTTTTGGTAATCCCGCACCTCCTCCTAATTTCCAAACTACGGATTCTCTGCATTATTGTCACACCACACATTGACTCAGACATGACATCTCCACTGCCTCCAGCCTTCTCCTTGTTGCAACATTCACCCCCATGCTTCACACCCATACAAGAGTGTTGGTATAACTATACTCTCATACAATCCCCTCTTAACTTCCATGGACAAAGTTCTTTGTCTCCACAGACTCCTCAGTGTACAACTCACCTTTTTTCCCTCGTCAATTCTACGATTCACCTCATCCTTCATAGACCCATCTGCTAAATACCTGAATACATTCACCTCCTCCATACACACTCCCT
Organism: Cherax destructor; assembly: GCA_009830355.1. NCBI lineage: Eukaryota > Metazoa > Arthropoda > Malacostraca > Decapoda > Parastacidae > Cherax > Cherax destructor. Next base: position 5,434 of record WNWK01013393.1, read on the forward strand.
CCAATCTGATATCCAATCTTTCATTGCCTAATTTTGTTATCCTCATAACCTTACTCTTTCCTATATTCACTTTTCTTTTTTTTCTTTTACATACCCTACCAAACTCATCCACCAACCTCTGCAACTTCTCTTCAGAATCTCCCAAAAGCACAGTGTCATCAGCAAAGAGCAACTGTGACAACTCCCACTTTGTGTTAGATTCTTTATCTTTTAACTCAGCACCTCTTGCCAACACCCGAGCATTCACTTCTCTTACAACTCTATCTATAAATATATTGAACAATCATGGTGACATCACACATCCTTGTCTAAGGCCTACTTTTACTGGAAAATAATCTCCCTCTCTCCTATATACTCTAACCTGAGCCTCACTATCCTCGTAAAAACTCTTCACTGCTTTCAATAACCTACCTCCTATTCCATACATTTGCAACATTTGCCACATTGCTTTCCCCCTATTCACCCTGTCATACGCCCTTTCCAAATCCATAAATGTCCCATGAACCTCTTACCCTTATCTAAATACTGTTCAGCTATATGTTTCACTGTAAACACTTGGTCTACACACCCCCTACCTTTCCTAAAGCCTCCGTGTTCATCTGCTATCCTACTCTCCGTCTTACTCTTAATTCTTTCAATAATAACTCTACTATACATTTTACCAGGTATATTCAACAGATTTATTCATCTATAATTTTTGCACTCTCTTTTGTCGCCTTTGCCTTTATACAAAGGAACTATGCATGCTCTCTGCCAATCCCTAGGTACCTTACCCTCTCCCATACAGTTATTAAATAATAGCACCAACCACTACAAAACTATATCTCCGCCTGCTTTTAACATTTGTATCTTTACCCCACCAATCCCAGCTGCCTTACCCCCTTTCATTCTACCCACTGCCTCACGAACTTCCCCCACACTCACAACTGGCTCTTCCACACTCCTACAAGATGTTATTCCTCCTTGCCCTATACACGAAATCACAGCTTCCCTGTCTTCATCAACATTTAACAATTCCTCAAAATATTCCCTCCATCTTCCCGATACCTCTAACTCTCCATTTAATAACTCTCCTCTCCTATTTTTAACTGTCAAATCCATTTGTTCCCTAGGCTTCCTCAACTTATTAATCTCACTCCAAATCTTTTTCTTATTTTCAACAAAATTTGTTGATAACATCTCACCCACTCTCTCATTTGCTCTCTTTTTACATTGCTTCACCACTCTTAACCTCTCTTTTTCTCTCCATATACTCCTCCCTCCTTGCATTACTTCTACTTTGTAAAAACCTCTCATATGCTAACTTTTTCTCTTACTACTCTCTTTACATCCTCATTCCACCAATCGCTCTTCTTCCCTCCCGCACCCACTTTCCTGTAACCACAAACTTCTGCTGAACACTCTAACACTATATTCTTAAACTTATCCCATACATCTTCTACCCCACTGCCTATACTCTCACTAGCCCATCTGTCCTCCAACAGTTGTTAATATCTCACCCTAACTGTTTCCTCCTTTAGTTTATAAACCTTCACCTCTCTCTTACTTGCTGCTTCTATATTCCTTGTATCCCATCTACCTTTTACTTTCACTGTAGCTACAACTAAAAATTGATCTGATATATCTGTGGCTCCTCTATAAACATGTACATCCTGAATTCTACTCAACAGTCTTTTATCTACCAATACGTAGTCCAACAAACTACTGTCATTACGCCCTACATCATATCCTGTATGCTTATTTATCCTCTTTTTCTTAAAATATGTATTACCTATAACCAAACCAGTTTCTATACAAAGTTCAATCAAAGGGCTCCCATTATCATTTACACCTGGCACCCCAAACTTACCTACCACACCCTCTCTATATGTTTCTCCTACTTTAGCATTTAGGCCCCCTACCACAATTACTCTCTCACTTGGTTCAAAAGTTCCTACATACTCGCTTAACATCTCCCAAAATCTCTCTCTCTCCTCTACACTCCTCTCTTCTCCAGGTGCATACACGCTTATTATGACCCACTTTTCGCATCCGACCCTTATTTTAATCCACATAATCCTTGAATTTACACATTTATATTCCCTCTTCTCCTTCCATAACTGATCCTTCAACATTATTGCTACCCCTTCCTTAGCTGTAACTCTCTCAGATACTCATGACTTAATCCATTTTTTATATTACTTATAACTGTTAAAATTATAATATTATAAATAATTGCTAATATTATTTTTACCAATGTCACTGATTACTAATATTAGTACTAACGTTTATACTATTCTTTTCTTTAAATTTTTTTTTTTAAATCCCTTAAACTACTTTCAAATTAAACCAGTAATAATAATTAATTTTGTACAGATAAGAAGCATAATCATGCAAATATATATTCTTCATTTTTACTGAAAATGAGTTTGAGGAGTTTATAGGAACAGGAGTTAGAAGTTCAATAGCAAATGGTTGTTCAGAGGAGGTGAGGGGAGGCTGAGAGAACAAGTAACGTTCAGTGGCTATGAGTTACTTGTAACAGGAAGTATATAGCGAGGGAGAGATACATGTTGTGGGGAACGCGGCTTTTATTGCTATACTTCGCTCTGTGTGGAGCTTTATCACGTCAGTACTTGATAAAGCTCTACGCAGAGAGAAAACTCTCTCAATAAAAGTTTACTCTGTGTTGCGGCCTCCTACCTAACGGTAATTAGGTAGTTATCCTGCCGACCAGCAGTCACCGGCTTGACTGGTAGTGTGTTCACCAGTCTCTCACAGACAACATCTGCTGGTGACATAGGCTGTACTGCATTCACCAGACTACAACTGCTGGTGACTAGCCTGTTCACCCTCTGTGAGAGTCCACTGAGTCTTGACGACCTCAGAGTTGCTGTTGTCCTCACTCAGTATTTATCTGATACCTGCTGGACTTTGTTCCCGTTGCTTCACACAAACCTTGGACTTCATTTCCTATTGGCTAGTAATTGAGTGACGTGTGAAGACACGGAGGATTGAGTGTCGTGTGAAGACACGGAGGATTGAGTGTCGTGTGAAGACACGGAGGATTGAGTGTCGTGTGAAGACACGGAGGATTGAGTGTCGTGTGAAGACACAAAGGATTGAGTGTCGTGTGAAGACACAGAACAGTGTTATAAAGAAGGTTGTGTTTAAGTTTGTGTCAGTAATAACACTGGTGAAGGTGTAACACGTAACGTCATGTAACGTTAACATATCATGTAACACTGTTGAAAAGGCTATGACAGAGAAGGTGTTCGTGACAATAGAAAAGGGTGTCGTATGACAATGAGAAGGCTGTGTTATGACACAGAGAATAGGACGGTAGAGAAGGTGTCGTATGACAGATGGCGTGTCATGTGACACAGAGGAAGTGTCGTGACACTGTGAGAAGGCGTGTCGTAACACAAGAGTCAAGAGTGTCATGACGTAGGCGTCATGACAATATGAGGGTGGTGTCATGTGACACAAAAGTAGGAAGGGTCATGACTGTTATTGTAACATGTACTATATCTATATCTGATTGTGTACCAAAGAAAAATAGATGTAATTATTGTGATATTAAATACCAAAGAATTTGTTTTATATGAAAATATACTATAGTAAAGATTATAAATTTTAATGTTTATATTGTAATATTGAGTCTGTTTCTCACTAGTGATGGATGTTGATGGTATTGATGTTTATAGTGGTTAATACATCAAGCTTTAGTCTACATCACCTGTTGTTGTAAACCTGTGTTGAACACTTTCTGTTCTGTAATGGAAAGTGGTGATGGGGATAGTGGTGGTGATGGAGGATAGTGGTGGTGATGGAGGATAGTGGTGGTGATGATGGAGGATAGTGGTGGTGATGATGGAGGATAGTGGTGGTGATGATGGACGATAATGGTGGTGATGAAGGAGGATTGTGGTGGTGATGATGGAGGATAGTGGTGATGATGATAGAGGATAATGGTGGTGATGATGGAGAATAGTGGTGGTGATGATGGAGAATAGTGGTGGTGATGATGAGAGGTAATAGATGGTTGATGATGGAGAATAGTTGGTGATGATGGAGGATAGTGGTGGATGATGGAGGATAGTGGTGGTGATGATGGAGAATAGTGGTGGTGATGATGGAGAATAGTGGTGGTGATGATGGAGAATAGTGGTGGTGATGATGGAGAATAGTGGTGGTGATGATGGAGAATAGTGGTGGTGACGATGGAGGATAGTGGTAATGATGGAGAATAGTGGTGGTGATGATGGAGGATAGTGGTGGTGATGATGGAGAATAGTGGTGGTGATGATGGAGGATAGTGGTGGTGATGATGGAGGATAGTGGTGGTGATGATGGAGAATAGTGGTGGTGATGATGGAGGAATAGTGGTGGTGATGATGGAGGATAGTGGTGGTGATGATGGAGGATAGTGGTGGTGATGATGGAGGATAGTGGTGGTGATGATGGAGAATAGTGGTGGTGATGATGGAGAATAGTGGTGGTGATGATGGAGGATAGTGGTGGTGATGATGGAGAATAGTGGTGGTGATGATGGAGGATAGTGGTGGTGATGATGGAGATAGTGGTGGTGATGATTGGGGATAGGGTGTGTGATGATGGAGGATAGTGGTGGTGATGATGGAGAATAGTGGTGGTGATGATGGATAGTGGTGGTATGATAGAGATAGGTGGTGATGATGGAGGATAGTGGTGGTGATGATGGAGAATAGTGGTGGATGATTTGATGGTATGAGATGAGTAATGGTGGTGATGATGGAGAATAGTGGTGGTGATGATGGATAGTGGTGATGATGATAGAGGATAGTGGTGGTGATGATGGAGGATAGTGGTGGTGATGATGGAGGATAGTGGTGGTGATGATGGAGGATAGTGGTGGTGATGATGGAGGATAGTGGTGGTGGTGGTGGTGATGATGATAGAGGATAATGGTGGTGATGATAGAGGATAGTGGTGGTGGTGGTGATGATGACAGAGGATAATGGTGGTGATGATGGAGGATAGTGGTGGTGATAGAGGATCGTGGTGATGATGGAGGATAGTGGTGGTGATGGAGGATCGTGGTGATGATGGAGGATAGTGGTGGTGATGGAGGATCGTGGTGATGATGGAGGATAATGGTGGTGGTGATGGAAGATAGCGGGTGGTGATGGAGGATAGTAGTGGTGATGGAGGATAGTGGTGGTGATGGAGGATAGTGGTGGTGATGGAGGATAGTGGTGGTGATAATGATGGTTGTGACGGATAAGGTGGTGATAGTGGTTAATGAAGATGAAGGGCGGGTCTTTGTGGTGGCGGTAATGGTAGTGGTGATGGAGCATAGTGGTGGTGGTGATGGAGGATGGTGGTGGTGATGGAGGATAGTGGTGATGGTGGTGGTGACGGAGGATAGTGGTGATGGAGGATAGTGGTGATGATGGTGGTGATGGAGGATAGTGGTGATGGAGGATGGAGGATGGTGGTGGTGATGGAGGATAGTGGTGATGGTAGTGGGTGACGATAGGTGTCTGGTGGTGAACTAAGTGTCTACTCACACAAGTGTCTCACTCACCTCACACCAGAGTGTCTGTGTATACCCCCCCCCCTCCCTCCCATACATCACTTACACTTTTTTCTTTGTCTTATGATATTGCAAGATATCTGGCCAGATTGTCGATATCTTCACCTTTTTTAGGTGAAACCAGGCTATTTTCTTCCCGACGTCTGCCTTCTTGTACCTGCCACTCGCAACTTTACTTTTAATGTTGTTAATGGTAAGGTTAGCCTGGCGGGCCAGCAGGCCAGTAATGTAGACGTCGTCTACCCACAGGTAATTGACTCTGGTGGAGGCCTGCAGCAGGCTAGGCAGGTACTGCGTCGCCAGTACCCACACTGGCCCCTGACAGTAAGAAGGGTACCATTTATTGGAGAATTCTTCTTTTGCTACCTTGTACCTGCCTCTCCGCCTCACAGGACCTTCTGTCTTCTTGCAAAGGAATTGTTTGTGCGAGGTGTTGAGCTTCTGCAACACCTCCTCCAGAAGGAAGACGTCTATCAGGAGATCATCGTCGGCATGCAGGGTCCAGGGTACGTGGCCGCAGTGACGGGATACCCAGTTGAGGGCAGACAGCGCCTTGTAAGTCAGCAGGTGATAGTCGTCAGCATAGTCGCCCTGAAAACAAGTAAATTCTTAGAATTGGACTACTCCATTAACAAGGTTTCGTCTGTCGCTCAGCTGACAGAGGATAAAACCTCCACTACGTCTTGTGCTGAACGACACAAAAGGGTTTAGCGCTTAATATAAATAAAACAAACAAATTCATATACAAATACAATTTTATTTCTTTGCTCGTGTACAATCATACATCGTCTACAATCGTGTACAATCATAAACTGAGGTGCCAGGAGAGCCTCTGGCATGCCTTGGCATTAGGGGCAGCTTAATCTAATGGTTTATAGACTATGAACATAATATTGGAGTAATTGAGTGAGTTTGTATTGGTAGATCGTTCAAATTATGATATGATGATAATACATTGTTCATTATAAAATGATGATAGACATTGTAACAAGTGTTTAGTAGGATGGAATATAATAGTAAAAATTAAATTATCTTAATGAAAATAACTTTGAGCATTTTGAGAGTAATTTAAGTTTGAGTATTTAGTTTAGAGTATTAGGTGGCAACATAATTGTAAAAATTGAAATTATTTTATAGGAAAATAACTTTGAGCATTTTTGAAAGCAATTTACAGTATGAGTATTTAGTTTAGGGTGATGAGGTGGTTTTTGAGTAGAGTCTTAAATTGATTTTCAGACAAGGTTATTTTAGCATTTCCTGGTAATGAGTTCCAGATTCTGGGGCCCTTTATGTGCACAGAATTCTTACATAGGTTGCTGTGGACACGGGGTACATCAAAAAGTGATCTGTATCTTGTGTTATGGTCATGGGTCTTATTAAAGTTGGTGAGGAGAATTTTGAGTGGAGGGTTTATATTAGAATGTAGAGTTTTATGTATGTAGTAGGCACAAGAATAAGTGTGAATGTTCTTTACGGTGAGTAGTTTTAGGCTTTTGAATATTGGTGGAGTATGCTGTCTAGAGTGGGAATTTGTTATCATTCTGACTGCAGCCTTTTGCTGGGTTATGAGTGGTCTAAGGTGATTTATTGTTGTTGAGCCCCATGCACAGATTCCATAAGTGAGATATGGGTAGATGAGTGAGTGATATAGTGCAAGGAGAGCTGATTGAGGCACATAGTAGTGTATCATTGATAATATGCCTACTGTCTTTGAGATTTTCTTGGAAATTTGTTGTATGTGTGTTTGGAATTTAAGGCTACTGTCAATGTGGATTCCTAGGAATTTTCCCTCTGTGATTCTTGTGATGGGTGAACCATTGAGTGTTATGTTAAGTGGAACATTTGTAACTCTGTTTCCAAACTGTATAAAGTAGGTCTTGTCAGTATTTAGAGTAAGCTTATTAGTCGTCATCCATGTCGATATTTTCTGTAATTCTGCATTAACAGTGTTGGCTAGTATGACTGGATTTGGGTGAGAGAAGACATATGTTGTGTCATCAGCAAATAATATGGGTTTGAGTAGTTGTGATGCATTAGGTAGGTCATTGATGTAAATGAGGAATAAGAGTTGACCCAGTACACTTCCTTGAGGGAGTCCGACTGTAATTTGCTGTGTGGAAGAGTTTGCTCCATTTGTGTACACGTATTGGCTTCTGTTACTGAGGTATGACTTTATGTAGTTGAGCGAGTGCCCTCTTATACCGTAGTGTGCTAATTTTGTAAGCAGTAAATCATGATCGACTGTATCAAAAGCTTTGCGTAGATCAATGAAGATTCCCAGTGGGACTTCTTTCTTCTCAAGGGCGGTATATATTAACTCCAACATGTGTATAATGGCATCATTTGTGCTTTTGTTGGTCCTGAATCCAAACTGACTGGGGTTGAGTACGTTGTGTGAGACGAGATAGGAATAGATCTGTCTATGAATTAATTTTTCAAAGATTTTAGAGAGCAGTGATAAATTGGATATTGGTCTATAATTATTCAAGTCTGTTTGATCACCTCCTTTATGGATCGGGGTGACCCTTGCTATTTTGAGAATTGATGGGAATGTGGAGGTTTCAATGGATTTATTGAATAGTGTTGAAATAATTGGTGACAGTACCTGTGAAGCTTTATTGTACATAAAAGGTGGTAAGCTATTTATGTCTCCTGCCTTGTTTTTAAGGGTGTTGATTATGAGCGAGACTTCTATTGGGTTGGTAGGAGCTAGGAATAGCGTATTAGGGTAGGTGTTGGTGAGATAGTCTGTTGGACGTGTGTTTGAGCTTGGGATTTTACTCGCTAGATTCTTTCCTATGGTGGAGAAGAAAACATTAAGTTTGTTTGCTGTCTCAGTTGGAGAGAGTAGGGGTTCATCTGTTGATAATTTGATGGCATTGTTCTTAGATATCTTTTTATTTCCTAGAATTGCTGATAGGGTTTTCCAGGTCTTTTTCATATCACCTTTTATGTTATGTAATCTGCTCTCAAAATATAATTTTTTTGACCTTCTTATCAGGCTGGTAAGGATTGATGAGTAGCGTTTGGATTGTTCTCTGGTTATTAGACCCCTTCTGTATTGTTTTTCATATTGGTGCCTTTTGTTAATGGATTTAAGGATGCTGGGTGTTAGCCAGGGATTGTTAAGTCTCTTAGCTGTGATCTGTTTAGTTTTTTTAGGGCAATGTTTGTTATAGAGGTGGTGGTTTTTTTTTAGGAAATTATTGATGCATTCATTAGTATCTGAATATGATTCAATCTCATTATTCCAGTCGATGTCAATCATAGCTGTTATAAAATTATTAACAGCTGACTCGTTATGTAGTCTGAAGGTAACTTTTGAAATATCTTGGGGCAAGTTACCAGGTTGGTTATGAGAATGTAGAGTAGTGGTCTGTGGTGTTGTCTGTGATTATGCCTGATTTCAGAGGGATTAAAGTCTATATCATCAACAGTTACGTAAAGCTGAGTTCTTTCATTAACCTTTGGCTCTGTCATCAATTGTTGTGTTTAAGTCTTCATTGTGTACAATGAGGGCAGGACAAATATATTTCTCTCACAGGGAAGCTCCTAGACCGTAGGGGCCATACAGCGCCTTTAGAAATGGAAGGCAGTCACATTCGATCCAAGAAAAGGGATCCAAATCTTTGGATCAACAGTTATTTTTACCGGCAACAAGACACCTTCATCAAGGTGGGCAGAGACGAAGACGTGAAGACGACCTTTAAGTAGGTACGAGGGACGACCACGGCTGTTCAGTAACATAGTTAAATACAACAAAAACAATATGTTAAACTTGAACGATTCTACACTAGTAAGTTTTGATGTCACAGTGTTGTTCACCCGAGTGACTATTACTGTTTTTTATCTTATCTGGAAAAAGAATTAAATTAGTTCTCCATGTCATTCGATAAGAATATTAATAATGAACTGATTATGTTGTGTGTAGTTGAGTGTAAGTCTGAGTTTGAAGATAAATATTACACTCGAAGGCAGGGAATAAGAGACAGAACCTCGAGAGGATATGATGGGACGTAGAGGAATATCATATCCTCTCCAGGTTCTGTCTCTTATTCCCTTGCTTCTTGGCTAGCCAAAACCCTCACTCCCTTTCTTGGTACTTTTTCTCCTGCCCACCTTCGTCACTCTCAAGACTTCATCGAACGGGTTCGCTCTCTCCCGACTTGTAAGATGCTTAGTCTTGATGTCGAGTCCCTCTTCACTAATGTCCCTCTGGATGATGTCCTTAATTTTCTCAGATGAAGGTCAATGAAGGGTTACTTCATTTCCCTATACCTACTGATGTCTTTCTTGATCTTATCCGACTTTGTGTGGACTCTAATTCCTTTTGCTTCCAAGGTAAATATTATTCTTAAACCTTCGGTGTCGCTATGGGTTCTCCTCTATCTCCTGTTCTTGCTAATCTTTACATGGAATACTTCGAGACTGTCCTTCTTCCCACTATTGATGTACGTCCTTCACTCTGGCTCCGCTATGTAGATGACATCTTTGCTCTTTGGCCTCATGATTCAAGTCTCTTCCAACCATTTCTTGATGCTCTTAATAATCTTGCCCCTTCCATTAAGTTTAAAGCTGATTGGGAATCTAATTCTTTGCTTCCTTTCCTTGATGTTCATGTCCACCGCTCAGTTACAGGTTTTGTCTTCTCCGTGTACCGCAAGCCTATGCACAGTGGCATGTACATTCACTACTTTTCTTATCATGCTTCCTCTGTCAAGAAAAGTGTTTCTTATCTCCCTCTTTCTCCGTGTTCTCCGTATTTGAGATCCTCAGTTCCTTGAAGTAGAAATTTCCACTCTTCATAATTCATTTTTTCCGCCTGGGCTACCCTTCCCATTTCATAGACTCTGCTTTCTCTCGTGCTAAACGGACTTTCTTCTCTCCTAAACCCTCTACTTCTGGGAACTCTCCTGTCCTCTGCTTTCCCTACATCTCTGGTCTCTCCAATCTCAACTCTCTCCGTTCCTTAGATATCAAACTTACTTTCCGCCAGACTAACACTCTTCGCACTAATCTAGTTCATACCTCTCCTCCCTCTATAGATTCTCCTGGTGTCTACTCTATTTCTTGCTCCTCCTGTCCTCTTCAGTACTTTGGAGAAACTGGCCGATCTCTTTCTGACAGACTTAGGGAGCACAAAAATAGTGTTAGGCCGACACTAATAATGCTCTTTTCTGTCATGTCAGAGATCACAGTCATCCTATTGATTGGTCTTCTGCTAAAACTGTTAACCCTACGTCTAACTTTCACAGTCGTCGTCTTGTTGAATCCTCCCTTATACACAACTTTCCTTGTATTAATCTGAGTCCTGGCTTTGTTTCTGTTGATGCTTCCTTTCCCATTACATTGTTAAGTGCTCCAAACTTCAGAACACCCGTGACTTAACCTGATTATTTTTTCCCTTCTCCCTTCCTCTTTCCTCTTTCTTCTTTCTCCTCTGCGTTTTCTTTCTTTTGCCTTGTTTATGTTGTTCATTATTATCTTTTTCCCCTCTCTGTGTTCTTGCCCCTACCCTATGTGAGCCACTAGCTCCCTTGCAGTGCTCCTCTTTCTTAGTATTTGACTAACTCCACTACTACCACTACTACTACCACTATTACTCCTCCACCACTTTCTCTTGTTCCCGCCCCTCTCGGCTGCCTATATAAACCTCCCTTCTTCCTGTTAGTGTGACTTTGTAAATGGTCCAAGTGGGACTGACATTACCCGATGTCCCGGGACCTAGAACACTCAGGAAATACTCTCAGTGACGATAAATATTCCTCTATTATTCCATTTTTTCTTTATTATAATAACTAGACAATTCGTGTTTTTTTTTAACACCAATGACAGCCTAATTCTGTAAGCCACTAAACTAGTTGCAATCACCATGTTGCAATCAACTGTGTGTACCTCTGTACTGATGTACCTAGACGGGTTAGGACCTCAGTAGGTCTTTTTTTGGGCAATCTTAGGATATCCACACATGTGCACTCATACCTAAATGAACCCTCCCCCCCCATGCCTACTTCCTCACTACTGTTATATCGATCATGTTGCAGTCAGTGATTGCAACCACTTGGCCTGAACATCATGTTAACCTGAACATCATGTTAACCTGAACATCATGTTAGGTCCGTCGTGAACGTTGATATATGTATAACCCGCCCAGCTACTACTGCATAAAGGTATCATAAGGTTACAGGCACCTAGCAGTAAATAGGTACCTGGGTGTTAGCCAACTAGTGTGGGTCGCTTCCTGGGGACAAAATTAATTGAATTTGCCCAAAATGCTCTGCATAACCAGGGGCTTTCTATATAGTATGTCACTGATGTCAGCTATGGTCTGTATAAGTTGCATCATGTAGTTGTAGTAATAAATATTGTTGTTGTTGTTGTTTTTGTTGTTGTTGTTGTTGTTGTTGTTGTTGTTGTTGTTGTTGTTGTTGTTACATGAACATAAGAATCGAAAAACAGTGCAACAGGCCTACTGGCCCATACTAGGCAGGTTTTTCTCAAAACCAACCATTCCCACCCTCCTAATAGTCTAACCTTCTCCCAAGGCTGCTTGGTAAGGACCACTAGGGGTGATGGGAAGGAGGGGGCATAGGTGAAGAAAAATTGGGGAGAGGAAATACTTTAGTTATAGAAAAAATAGCCGGGGTTAGACCCAGCAGAAAAGGCATTGAGTGAGGTCAGCGCTACATGACTGACCTTGTTGTTAGTGATAAGGTATCTGAAATTTTGAGACTGTGTCCACATTGACACTGTCTACACGAATGAAATGTTTATAGATATTTCAACGTTTCGCCCACCAGGAACTTTATCAAGCCGTTACAGCAACTATATGAAGTAACTGTGTAGTGAAATGACTAATATTTCTTTGCAGTGATGTAACAATGGCCAGTTGGGTCTGACAAAGACCCATTGTGACCTCTAATTCTGTTTTATACTCTTCCGCTCACAGGATGAGCTGCGGGTGCACAACAAACTAGCCGCTTAGACGACATAACTAACTGGTCGGGCTAGGGAGGATTAGGTGGAATGGCATAGTATAATAATAATAATCTTTATTTCTACAAGTACATGTACAAGATACATAGACCATAGCTGACCTCAGTGACATACTACTATATAGAAAGCCCCTTGTTATGCTCAGCATTTCGGGTAAATTAGGTCAGTTTTGTCCCCAGGATGCGACCCACACAAATAGACTAACACCCAGGTGCTAATTTACTGCCAGATGAACACGGACAGAAGGTGTCTTAAGGAAACACGTCCTAGTGTTTCCACCCATACCTGGGAGCGAACCACCGACCACAGAGTGTGAGCTGAGTGCGCCACCAATCGAGCTACGGAAAAGCATCACACTACACAGAGACATACGTCTATAAGGTAGTGCTGAGAAAGAAAATTAAGACGCAGTTAATGATCCACACTTGCAATGGTCATTAGGAGTGGCTGATGTATATGGACTGGTATAGAGTGGTTTTAGAGCAGGATTGTAAAGAGTTGAGAAGAGATGTAGAGGATCGTGAAGGCGTCTAATAGTGTCTTCAAGGAAGATGGTTCATGAGTCGTGGTACGTCTCAAGTCGGTCAAGCTGTCTGTGCAGCTGTCTGTCTGTGGAGCTGTTTGTCTGTGGAGCTGTCTGTCTGTGGGGCTGTCTGTCTGTGGGTCTGTCTGTCTGTGGGGCTGTCTGTCTGTGGGGCTGTCTGTCTGTGGGGCTGTCTGTCTGTGGGGCTGTCTGTCTGTGGAGCTGTCTGTCGCTGAGCGTTTTCAAGACGTTTAGAGCTGGTATACCAGTTCCGAGATGAAATGATTCGCTGAGCGGCAGAGTTCTGTCACCTCACATCCAGAACCCAGCACCAAGCCTGATTCTGGATTAGCTTCAACTTTAGACTGTTAGTCTTGGTAGTCAGGGAGAGAGCTAGTGGTCCGTACCTAATGAAGAACCTAATGAAAGCAGATGACTGTTCCACTCACCGACTATTTTATTTTCAAAACCAGTACTTTCCTATGTCCTCGCTACAGCTAAATTTACCCAATTTGAATCCATTATTTCGAGTCCTTTCTGAAGGGATATCCTCAAAACAATATATATCTCTTTTATTTATGCCCATCTTCCACTTATACACTTCAATCATGTCTTCCCTCATTCTACGTCTTACAAGAGAATGTAAGTCAAGTGCTCTCAGTCTACTTTCTGAAAGATTTCTTAATCAGTGGATTAATTTGATCTTTCTCCTCCGAATGTTCTCCACTGAATTGATATCCATTCTGTAGTATGGAGACCAGAAGACCAGAGTTCAGCTGCATAATTAAAGTGAGGCTTTACTAGTGATGTGTAGGGATCTAGTATAACCTCTGGACTTTGCTAATACTTGAAATAACTCCTAGTAATCTGTTAGCCTTATTACACACACACACACACACACACTGCCGTCTTGGTTTCAGGTTCTTGTTCACAATAACTCTCAATTCCTTTTAACATTTTGTATGGTCACGTTCTATATTATTTAGTTTATAAGTGCTAGGTTATTTAAATTCTCCAGCTTCAGGACTTTGCATTTATCTACATTGAAGTGCATCTGTCACTTTTTTTACCATGACATGAATTTATCTAAATCCTCCGGAAGTTTAGTGACATCTTCCTCTGACTCAGAAATCCTGACTATTTTTGTGTCCTCTCCTATTTGTTCATATCACTTGTTATTCTCTCGTCTAGGTCATTAATGAATATTATGAACAACAACTAATCCTGTGGAACGCCACTTGTGACTGATTCCCACTCAGATTTCACCCCATTTATGCACACTGCTTCCTACTGGTCAGCCACGCCTTGATCCATCACCACGCCAGTACCATCACCACGCCAGTACCATCACCACGCCAGTACCATCACCACGCCAGTACCATCACCACGCCAGTACCATCACCACGCCAGTACCATCACCACGCCAGTACCATCACCACGCCAGTACCATCACCACGCCAGTACCATCACCACGCCAGTACCATCACCACGCCAGTACCATCACCACGCCAGTACCATCACCACGCCAGTACCATCACCACGCCAGTACCATCACCACGCCAGTACCATCACCACGCCAGTACCATCACCACGCCAGTACCATCACCACGACAGTACCATCACCACGCCAGTACCATCACCACGCCAGTACCATCACCACGCCAGTACCATCACCACGACAGTACCATCACCACGCCAGTACCATCACCACGCTAGTACCATCACCACGCCAGTACCATCACCACGCCAGTACCATCACCACGCCAGTACCATCACCACGCCAGTACCATCACCACGACAGTACCATCACCACGCCAGTACCATCACCACGCTAGTACCATCACCACGCTAGTACCATCACCACGCCAGTACCATCACCACGCCAGTACCATCACCACGCCAGTACCATCACCACGCCAGTACCATCACCACGACAGTACCATCACCACGCCAGTACCATCACCACGCTAGTACCATCACCACGCCAGTACCATCACCACGCCAGTACCATCACCACGCCAGTACCATCACCACGCCAGTACCATCACCACGCCAGTACCATCACCACGCCAGTACCATCACCTGCCGCTTTACTATAATTCTTGTAAACAATATTGTAATTATCATGATCAACTCCCTCAACTGTTTTACTGAAGATAATCAGTAAATTAGTCAGGCAGGCACAGCCCCTCATGAGTCTATTTTGAGTATCATGATTTAAATTATATTTATTAAGGTCAGGCTTACTGGACGGTAATTTGATGGTAGTGACTTATCCCCTACTTTTAAAAATGCAAATTATGGTAACCATCTTCCACATACTAGACACTATACCTGTTTGAATACCCGCCCGCCTGCTTGTGGAGGCGGGTATTTAAACAGGAGGGGGCTGAAATTAAACCTTGAGCATACAACTGCCACGAGTGCCCTCGCAACATGAAACAAGCCTAGTTCGCCAGGCTCATGATGCTTGTAGGATCGATGGCTCAGTTGGTAAGGTGACATGTACATTGTGTGGCCTCTTGAGACGGGACAATGTGTCGTGGGATCGAATTCTGGCCTGTTGCAGTTTGTTAAATGATTCAAAACCACTTGTGACTTGTTTACTTGTTTCGTGGTTTTCATTGATATATATATATATATATATATATATATATATATATATATATATATATATATATATATATATATATATATATATATATATATATATATATGAAGGAGGAGGAGAGAGAGAGAGAGAGAGAGAGAGAGAGAGAGTAGAGAGAGAGAGAGAGAGAGAGAGAGAGAGAGAGAGAGATATAAAAGTTGATTTAATACGTAACACATACTAACAAGAGTCTAACGATGATATTAAAATACGTATGTTGCAACCGCAATCACTAGATATGTAGAAAGACTAAGTCAACCAACCCACCTTTACTGCCAGCCACACTTCCCACCTTTACTGCCAGCCACACTTCCCACCTTTACTGCCAGCCACACTTCCCACCTTTACTGCCAGCCACACTTCCCACCTTTACTGCCAGCCACACTTCCCACCTGAACAACCACCAACACTTCCCACCAACACAACCAGCCACACAACACTTCCCACCTGCACAACCACCAACACTTCCCACCTGCACAACCAGCCACACAACACTTCCCACCTGTACAACCACCAACACTTCCCACCTGTACAACCACCAACACTTCCCACCTGCACAACCAGCCACACAACACTTCCCACCTGTACAACCACCAACACTTCCCACCTGCACAACCACCAACACTTCCCACCTGCACAACCACCAACACTTCCCACATGCACAACCACCAACACTTCCCACCTGCACAACCACCAACACTTCCCACCTGTACAATATCATGATACGAGCTGCTCTCCTGTCTGACGATCTCCTCCTCCTCCTGGTTCTTGGCTCGTCCCACCATGAAGACAACACCGAGATTCACGCCCAAGTTGACAGCCGAGGCGTTGGCCCAGGTGACACGGGTCTCGTGCCTCTTGTGCACCCTGTCGATGGCCGAGTGCACGAATCCCACCACCCGCAGCTCCCTGCTGCGCCTGCAGAACTCCACTTCCTCAATGAGGTAGTGGCTGGGTATGTCTGCTGGCTGACCCACGGGATTCTCGGAGGGATGGTCTGGTATGTATATCTGAGGGAGGAGGCTTGTAGTCAGGTGAAGGTGATGTAAGGTGGGGTGAAGGTGATGTAAGGTGGGTTGAAGGTGATGTAAGGTGGGGTGAAGGTGATGTAAGGTGGGTTGAAGGTGATGTAAGGTGGGGTGAAGGTGATGTAAGGTAGAGTGAATGTGATATAAGGTGGGATGAAGGTGATGTGTAAACAGCCTATTCATAGGCTCTTTCAAACTGCACGGCACTATGGTGCTGCCATCTATAGGCCTATCAAGGTCGGGCTAGCCAGCCATGTTTCTTCCTCACTCTTGCGGCCTACTTCACTGCAACAGGTCCTGCCCAGCTGGCTTCCGGTCTCCTCACATACCCTCTGTACCCCCGTGTACTCTTGCCCTATTCGACAATAAACCCAAGCCTAGTCTACAGCTGTATCACTTCACCTACGCTACCATTCTACTACCGGTGTTCCGACAAGTTAGTCTAGATAACAGTGATAACAGTGCAGGTGGTGCCCCAGGTTGAGTGAACCCTGCAGTGACTACTACAATGTCTGCTTCACCTCCCAGAGGAGACCGTACCCTGTTACGTCACAGCTCAGCCGCAGCTATGTCTCCCGTGTTGCAGTATGTATCCAGACGCAGGAAGGCGTGCAGTGCTGCATCGACGCTCACTGCCTTAGACCAGGAAGCACACAGTTTTTTTCTTCCCTCTCTGGAGGAAGTTTTTTTTTCTATGTCCATATGTTTATGTATATATGTATTTTTATTTCGTGTTCTGTGACCTGTTCTTGCGAGAGAGAGACCGAGTTTTTTTTACTGCCATTCATGGTCGGGACGACCATGGGTGCGTGACCGAACGATGAAGGTGATGTAAGGTGGGGTGAAGGTGATGTAAAATGGGGTGACGGTGATGTAAGGTGAGGTGAAGGTGATGTAAGGTGGGGTGACGGTGATGTAAGGTGGAGTGAAGGTAATGTAAGGTGGAGTGAAGGTGATGTAAGGTGGGATGAAGGTGATGTAAGGTGGGGTGAAGGTGATGTAAGGTGAGGTGAAGGTGATGTAAGGTGGGGTGACGGTGATGTTAGGTGGGGTGAAGGTGATGTAAGGCGATATGAAGGTGATGTAAGGTGGGGTGAAGGTGATGTAAGGTGGAGTGAAGGTGATGTAAGGTGGGGTGAATGTGATGTAAGGTGATATGAAGGTGATGTAAGGTGGGGTGAAGGTGATGTAAGGTGGGTGAAGGTGAACAAGGTGGGGTGAAGGTACTCATCTAGTTGTGGTTGCAAGGGTCGATACACAGCTCCTGCCCCCGCCTCTTCACTGGTCGCTACTGGGTCGCTCTTCCTGCTCCATAAGCTATGAATAGATCCTGCCTACACTACATCCCTTTCCAAACTATTCCACTTCCTGACAACTCTGTGACTGAAGAAATACTTCCTAACATCCCTGTGATTCACCTGAGTCTTCAATTTCCAACTGTGTCCCCTTGTTGCTGTGTCCCATCTCTGGAACATTCTGTCTCTGTCCACCTTGTCTATTCCTCTCAGTATCTTATAAGTCGTTATCATGTCCCCCTATCTCTCCTGTCCTCCAGTGTCGTCAGGTCGATTTCCCTTAACCTCTCCTCGTAGGACATACTCCTTAGCTCCGGGACTAGTCTTGTTGCAAACCTTTGCACTTTCTCTAGTTTCCTTACGTGCTTGGCTAGGTGTGGGTTCCAAATTGGTGCTGATACTCTAGTATGGGCCTAACGTACACAGTGTACAGGGTCCTGAACGATTCTTTATTAAGAAGTCGCAATGCTGTTCTTAGGTTTGCTAGGCGCCCGTATGCTGCAGCAGTTATTTGGTTGATGTGCGCCTCAGGAGATGTGCCTGGTGTTATACTCACCCCAAGATCCTTTTCCTTGAGTGAGGTTTGTATTCTCTGGCCCCGTCTGCGGTCTTCTTTGCCCTTCCCCAATCTTCATGACTTTACACTTGGTGGGGTTGAACTCCAGGAGCCAATTGCTGGACCAGGCTTGCAGCCTGTCCAGATCCCTTTGTAGTTCTGCCTGGTCATTGTCCGATTGAATTCTTCTCATCAACTTCAAACAGGGACACTTCTGAGTCTATTCCTTCTGAGTCTATTCATGTCGTTCACAAATACCAGAAACAGCACCGGTCCTAGGACTGATCCCACCGACACCTCGCCAAGTACCAAGACTCGCTGTTGTCTTCCTGGTAGGTATTCCCTGATCCATTGCAGTGCCTTCCCTGTTATTCCTGCCTGGTCCTCCAGCTTTTGCACTAATCTCTTGTGTGGAAGTGTATCAAACGCCTTCTTACAATCTAAAAAAATACCCCTCTCTCTCTTGTCTTACTGCTGTCACCCTGTCATAGAACTCCAGTAGGTTTGTGACACAGGATTTTCCGTCCCTGAAACCGTGCTGGCTGTCGTTGATAAGCTCGTTCCTTTTTTGGTCCTCCACCATTCTTCTCCTGATAATCTTCTCCATGACTTTGCATACTATACATGTCAGTAACACTGGTCTGTAGTTTAGTGCTTCGTGTCTGTCTCCTTTTTTAAAAACTGGGACTACATTTCCTGTCTTCCATACCTCAGGTAGTCGCCCTGTTTCGATAGATGTGTTGAAGATTGTTGTTAGTGGTACACACAGAGCCTCTGCTCCCTCTCTCAGGACCCTCGGAGACATATCTGGCCCCATCGCCTTTGAGGTATCTATGTCGCTCAGCTGCCTCTTCACTTCTTTTTCAGTTGTAGGTATTGTGTCCAACACTTGATGGTGTACCCCACCTCTCCGTCTTTCTGGAGTCCCTTCTGTCTCCTCTGTGAACACTTCTTTGAATCTCATGTTGAGTTCCTCACATACTTCACGGTCGTTTCTTATGATCTCTCCTCCTTCCTTCCTCAGCCTGATTACCTGGTCCTTGACTGTTGTTTTCCTCCTGATGTGGCTGTACAACAGCTTCGGGTGACCAAAGTAGGGTGAAGGTGAACAAGGTGGGGTGAAGGTGAACAAGGTGGGGTGAAGGTGAACAAGGTGGGGTGAAGGTGAACAAGGTGGGGTGAAGGTGAAGAAGGTGGAGTGAAGGTGAACAAGGTGGAGTGAAGGTGAACAAGGTGGGGTGAAGGTGAACAAGGTGGGGTGAAGGTGAACAAGGTGGGGTGAAGGTGAACAAGGTGGGGTGAAGGTGAACAAGGTGGGGTGAAGGTGAACACAGGAGTATCTCTTCTAACAATTATATCACCTACTTGATGTCTGGATAACCACAATAATCTTAGTAAAAGAGTTTGCTAACTTGAAGCTGCCATGAATCTATATGATAATCTTACATACGATTTTGTCCCCAGAGCATCTACGTTATTGTTTACCCCATATGAATATATACATATATATATATATCGTGCCGAATAGGTAAAATTGGTCAATTAGCAAGAACTCATTTAAAATTAAGTCCCTTCTAAAATTTTCTTATACGTTTAAAGATATATTTTTATTATTTATGTTAATGTAAAAATTAATAATTTTGTACCAAAAGAACCTTAGAAAACTTACCTAACCTTATTATTACAAGCGCAATTTAATTTAGCCTAATCCAACTAAATATATTTTAGATAAGTTTGCGATAATTTAATAACAAAAAAAAATGAAATATATTTTTTTTTCGTTAGGTTCAAAATGATTTTTGCGAAACTATTGCATACACAAATTTTCGCTTGCCTTATTCGGCAAGAAAAGCTTTGCTATTTAAGCCAAAATCACAAGTTTTACCTATTCGGCACGACACATACACCACATACACACACACACACACACACACATACACACACACACACACACACACATACATACACACACACACACACACACACACACATACACACACACACACACACACAGCCCCCCAGTGGCCTAGTGGGTAAAGCTCTCGCTTCACGCACGGAGGGGCCGGGTTCAATTCCCGGTGGGGCAGAAACATTTCGAAGTGTTTCCTTACATACACATACACACACGCATATATACAACAGGCCTAGTGTCTAATTGACATGTGCCTAGGACAAAATGGTAACTAACACACACACTCAGATGAGTCAAAGAGATGTTAGGAAGTATTTCTTTAGTCATAGAGTTGTCAGGAAGTGGAATAGTCTAGCAAGCTATGTAGTGGAGGCAGGAACCATACATAGTTTTAAGACGAGGTATGATAAAGCTCATGGAGCCAGGAGCTAGGTATCGAACCCTGCAACCAGAAATAGGTGAGTACACGCACACACACAAGACCGCAGACAGAGTATAGTCTAGGTGGCCAAAGACTACAAACCTCACTCAAGGAAAAAGCTCTTGGGGTGAGTATAATACCGAGCACATCTCCTGAGGCACACATCAATCAGATAACTGCTGCAGCATACGGGCGGCTGGCAAACCTAAGAATAGCGTTCCAATACCTCACTAAGGAATCGTTCAAGACTCTGTACACCATATACGTCAGGCCCATACTGGAGTATGCAGCACCAGTTTGGAACACACACCTGGTCAAGCACATCAAGAAATTAGAAAAAGAGCAAAGGTTTGCAACAAGGCTAGTTCCAGAGCCAAGGGGATTGTCCTACGAAGAAAGGTTAAGGGAAATCTGCCTGACGGTACTGAAGGACATGAGGGTTAAGGGAGACATGATAACTACATACAAAATACTGCGAGGAATTGACAAGGTGGACAGAGACAGGATGTTCCAGAGATGAGACACAGAAACAAGGGGTCACAATTGGAAGTTGAAGACTTAGATGAGTCAAAGAGTTATGAAGTATTTCTTTAGTCATATTGTTGTCAGGAAGTGGAATAGTCTGGCAAGTGATGTAGTGGAGGCAGGATCCATACATAGTTTTAAGACGAGGTATGATAAAGCATGGAGCAGGGAGAGAGAGGAACTAGTAGCGATCAGTGAAGAGGCGGGGCCAGGTGAGTACAAATAGGTGAGTACACACACACACACACACACACACAGCTGTCTCATGTATTGCAAGGAAATTGAGTATATTTGCTTAATATGTCTGGTAGCTTATTTTCCTTAATAATATTCCTTGACATATCACATTGGTTATTATTGTTTCTATATTCCTCAGTAGATGGTTAATAAAGTACATGGTACACAATATAGTGACCATAGGTCTGGCACATAGGTCTGGCACATAGGTCTGGCACATAGGTCTGACACATAGGTCTGGCAACATAGGTCTGGCAACATAGGTCTGGCAACATAGGTCTGGCAACATACTTTACATTTGGTCTGATCATCATCCGTGTTTCTGCCAAACTGCCAGAAATACTTGTAACTTAAGTCTATCTACTACAACATCAGTCAGTGTGAATTTGTCAATGGTCGAAACGTCGTCGTAAGCTCCTCTCTTGTACGTGCTGGTTATGTGTGTATTGTTCCAGTCACGGTGTTGCGCCTTTGTGTTCTTCGTGTGTCCACATTGCAAGTTGCACAGTAAACATGCTGATCTGTGTTGGTGTCATCACAGTGGGTGACAGATCTACTCAGGCTTCTACGTTACTGTGATATTCACATTCATCATATATTTATTTCCTAATACTGTTTCTAATGCTAGACACGGATATACCACAGTTATATGCAACATTCTTCTTCTGGATACTTTCTTTAGTCTTCTGATTAACTTTATCAGAAGTAGATCAATGTGTGAAGGAATCCATAAATTTTTTACAATAATTTCGTTTTCTCTAATTTTGGAGCCTCTATACCCGGCTTCTCCAACGAGCTTGTTTTTAGAATAATTATATAATTAGTTGTCCATTACGTCATTATTATGATGACATACTATCAGGAATAATCAGAGTCAAGTTCAGTGTCACAAGTTAATTATAGTGCCACTAGGATGGCACATAATGCACTTGCAGTAAAGACGCATCATTGTTAATTCTTATGTCTAGCTCAACACACATGCTAGATTTCTTATCTAGGGAGGTTGGCAACAAGAGTAGACTCATTAAATCGTAAAAATACAATTGCATACAAACCAGGGTACTGGTGGGGATAGAACCCATGGCCAGTGAGTGGTAAAAGTCAAGGCCAGCGCGTTAACCACTGGGCCAGCTGGCTACAATAAGAGTCATCCAACTAGGTAGTATATTTATCCACCATAGGGAGGTTAGCATGAGCCCCATGCTAACCTCCCTATCCAGATGCAGCCCTGCCAGTAGACTCCTGCTCAGATATGTCAGTGTATATAATTTATTACCACCAGTTAGACGAGAAATTTCACTTGTTTCTGCAAGAGATTTAAGGAAGGTATTACTAGTGCTGAGCTTCTTGGGAGGGACTTGAAGGTATGTGATATTCAATGAACACATCTTCCATGGAGGGGTCATATGTTCTTGTTGTCTACACTGATACACTTCATACAGGTTATAAAACTTAATATAACTCTATATTTTTACAATCCATTTAGTTGTTTGTGTATCTGTGACTAGACATTTAGTAAGATTCATAGTGACAGTATCTGGTACATTTCCTAATATTCTATTGCCTAGTACAGTGTTAGTCTCAATAATCCCATCACTGGTACTAGAATACCAAGCTCCTTCATGATAACAAGGACGTTGCTAGTGTGAGGTCAGCAAAGAATAATTCTGAGGGATTTGTTTTGCATTATCTCCAAGGACCAGAGAGAAACTTTCCTTACTAACATTAACACAGGCACAGCATAGTCAATTAAGAATCTAAAATAGGCTATGTAATTCATTCTCTACTTCACAAGTGATAGAAACGTGAAAATTGGCAAATATTGTTTTTGGCAGATTCTCTGTCACTTTCTGAGAGCATAAGCTCAGCATTTATTTCATAAGTTGACTATTGGCGTATCGATGTATAATGTATTTATTGTTTATATTATTAAGCGCTCTGCACTTATACAGGGTGTAAGCGCTCTGCACTTATACAGGGTGTACTATGACCCTTGTGACAAGTGTCTGGGTCAACTTTACCAACGTAACGTTTGTCACAGCCGCGGGAAAAACGGTGTTTACTCTAGGTATTCCCGTTTCCTGCTTGCTGTGTTATCGTCACCTGCTTGCTGTGTTATCGTCACCTGCTTGCTGTGTTATCGTCACCTGCTTGCTGTGTTATCGTCACCTGCTTGCTGTGTTATCGTCACCTGCTTGCTGTGTTATCGTCACCTGCTTGCTGTGTTATCGTCACCTGCTTGCTGTGTTATCGTCACCTGCTTGCTGTGTTATCGTCACCTGCTTGCTGTGTTATCGTCACCTGCTTGCTGTGTTATCGTCACCTGCTTGCTGTGTTATCGTAACCTGCTTGCTGTGTTATCGTAACCTGCTTGCTGTGCTTTTTATCATAAATCTTAATAAGGTGACCAGATTGTTAAATATTTGGTCACAATATGAATATCGACAAACATTATTACTCTCTGCTCATATTACTGTCTGACCATACCATTACTATCCTGCCTCATTATTACTATCCTGTCTTATTAATTACTATCCTGCCTCATTATTACTATCCTGTCTTATTAATTACTATCCTGCCTCATTATTACTATCCTACCACATTATTACTATCCTGTCTTATTAATTACTATCCTGTCACATTATTACTATTCTGTCTTATTAATTACTATCCTGCCTCATTATTACTATCATGTCTTATTAATTACTATCCTGCCTCATTATTACTATCCTGTCTTATTAATTACTATCCTGCCTCATTATTACTATCCTGTCTTATTAATTACTATCCTGCCTCATTATTACTATCCTGTCTTATTAATTACTATCCTGCCTCATTATTACTATCCTACCACATTATTACTATCCTGTCTTATTAATTACTATCCTGTCACATTATTACTATTCTGTCTTATTAATTACTATCCTGCCTCATTATTACTATTCTGTCTTATAAATTACTATCCTGCCTCATTATTACTATTCTGTCTTACTAATTACTATCCTGCCTCATTATTACTATCCTACCACATTATTACTATCCTACCACATTATTACTATCCTACCACATTATTACTATCCTGTCTTATTAATTACTATCCTGCCTCATTATTACTATTCTGTCTTATTAATTAATATCCTGCCTCATTATTACTATTCTGTCTTACTAATTACTATCCTGCCTCTTTATTACTATCCTACCACATTATTACTATCCTACCACATTATTACTATCCTGCCACATTATTACTATCCGGCCTCATTATTACTATCCTGTCTTATTAATTACTATCCTGCCTCATTATTACTATCCTGCCTCATTATTACTATCCTGCCTCATTATTACTATCCTGTCTTATTAATTACTATCCTGCCTCATTATTACTATTCTGTCTTATTAATTACTATCCTGCCTCATTATTACTATCCTACCACATTATTACTATCCTGCCACATTATTACTATCTAGCCTCATTATTACTATCCTGTCTTATTAATTACTATCCTGCCACATTATTACTATCCTGCCTCATTATTACTATCTTGTCTTATTAATTGCTATCCTGCCACATTATTACTATCCTGCCACATTATTACTATCCTGCCACATTATTACTATCCTGCCTCATTATTACTATCCTGCCTCATTATTACTATCCTGCCTCATTATTACTATCCTGCCTCATTATTACTATCCTGTCTTATTAATTACTATCCTGCCACATTATTACTATCCTGCCACATTATTACTATCCTGCCACATTATTACTATCCTGCCACATTATTACTATCCTGCCACATTATTACTATCCTGCCACATTATTACTATCCTGCCACATTATTACTATCCTGCCACATTATTACTATCCTGCCACATTATTACTATCCTGCCACATTATTACTATCCTGCCACATTATTACTATCCTGCCACATTATTACTATCCTGCCACATTATTACTATCCTGCCACATTATTACTATCCTCCACATTATTACTATCCTGCCACATTATTACTATCCTGCACATTATTACTATCCTGCCACATTATACTATTCACATTATTCTCCTGCCACATTATTACTATCCTACACATTATTACTATCCTGCACATTATTACTATCCTGCACATTATTACTATCCTGCCAATTATTACTATCCTGCCACATTATTACTATCCTGCCAATTATTACTATCCTGCCACTATTATATCACATTTCTATCCTGCCACATTATTACTATCCTGCCACATTATTACTATCCTGCCACATTATTACTATCCTGCCACATTAATTACTATCCTGCCACATTATTACTATCCTGCCACATTAATTACTATCCTGCCACATTATTACTATCTGCCACATTATTACTATCCTGCCACATTATTACTATCCTGCCACATTATTACTATCCTATCTTATTAATTACTATCCTGCCACATTATTACTATCCAGCAACATTATTACTATCCTGCCAGATTATTACTATCCTGTCACATTATTACTATCCTACATTATTACTATCCTGTACATTATTACTATATTCACATTATTACTATCCTGCCACATTATTACTAACCTGCCATTAAATTTCTATCCTGCCCATTATTACTATCCTGTCATATTAATTACTATCCTACCACATTATTACTATCCAGCCATCATTATTACTATCCTGCCAATTATTACTATCCTGTACATTATTACTATGTCCACATTATTACTATCCTGCCACATTATTACTATCCTGCACATTATTACTATCCTGCATTAATTACTATCTGCACATTAATTACTATCCTAGCCACATTATTACTATCCGTACATATTAATTACTAACCTCACATTATTACTATCCTGCCAATTAATTACTATCCTGTCACATTAATTACTATCCTGCCAAATTATTACTATCCTGCACATTATTACTATTAATTATTACTATCCTCACATTATTACTACTGCAATTATTATATCTCAATTATACACTACATTACTATCCTGCCACATTATTATATCTATTAATTGAATATAATTATACTATCCATATGCATATATACAATATATATAGTAACCGCACATTATACTATCCTGATAATTGATATCATTATATTACTATCCTGCCACATATAATCACTATACCTGATAATTCTGTAGATTAATTACTATCCACATTTACATCATAATATTACTATACCTGTACATTATTACTATACCTGCACATTATTACTATCCTGTCATTATTATATTACATATACCTGCACTGACATTATTACTATCCTGCCAATTATGTACATTATCTGCACATTATTATACTGTACATTAATTACTATCTTCACATTAAATATTAATATTAGTAAATTTAATTACTATCCTGAACATTAATAATAATATAATCTGATAATTATTACTATCCTGACACATTAATTACTATACATATCATAAATAATTACTATCCTGGCACATTATTACTATCTCTTAATTTGAATTATTACTATCCTGCCACATTAAATTTCTATCCTGCACATTAATACTATCCTGCACATTATACTAGCACTGAATTATTACTATCTGTATTATTACTACCTGCAATTATTACTACTGATATTATATGCACATTATTATATCCTGCAATAATACTATCCTGCCTGTATATATGAATATATAATAGTACACTGACTTATTACTACTGGCACATAATTAAGGTTGATTATTACTAAGGCAATTATAGGTTCAAGGTTACGAATAGGTAGATAATATAAGGTAAGATAATATAAGGTAAGATAATATAAGGTAAGATATATAGGTAAATAATATAAGGTAAGATAATAGGTGATAATATAAGGTAAGATAATATAAGGTAAGAGTAATAATATAAGGTAAGATAATATAAGGTAAGATAATATAAGGTAAGATAATATAAGGTAAGATAATATAAGGTAAGATAATATAAGGTAAGATAATATAAGGTAAGTAATAATATAAGGTAAGATAATATAAGTGATAAGATAATATAAGTAAGATAATATAAGGTAGATAATATAAGGTAAGATAATATAAGGATAAGATAATATAAGGTAAGATAATATAAGGTAAGATAATATAAGGTAAGATAATATAAGGTAAGATAATATAAGGTAAGATAAAATAATATATGGTAAGATAATATAAGGTAAGATAATATAAGGTAAGATAATATAAGGTAAGATAATATAAGGTAAGATAATATAAGGTAAGATAATATAAGGTAAGATAATATAAGGTAAGATAATATAAGGTAAGATAATATAAGGTAAGATAATATAAGGTAAGATAATATAAGGTAAGATAATATAAGGTAAGATAATTAGTTATAAGGTAAGATAATATAAGGTAAGATTATATAAGGTAAGATAATATAAGTGTAAGGATAATATAAGGGATTATAGATATATAAGGTAAGATAATATAAGGTAAGATAATATAAGGTAAGATAATATAAGGTAAGATAATATAAGGTAAGATAATATAAGGTAAGATAATATAAGGTAAGATAATATAAGGTAAGATAATATAAGGTAAGATAATATAAGGTAAGATAATATAAGGTAAGATAATATAAGGTAAGATAACAGCTCTTATCGTCTAATTCATATTGTTGAAACAAAATCTTACCTGGCGAGTAGCTGAACGCTCCTGGGCGGCGTGTGTGTGGGTGGTGAGTGTGTGGGTGGTGTGTGTGTGTGTTGGGTGGCGTGTGTGTGGGTGGTGTTTGTGTGGGCGTCGGGTGTGTGGGTGGTAGTGTTGTGTGTGAAGGAGAGAGATATCACAGCCTGGACACTGCTGGTGACCAGGTTGGTCTCCTGAGGTACGACACATGTTCTGAGGAGTATGTAGAAGACTCCTGCCAGCATCACCAGCTTGAGATGCAGCCTCCGGTACTCTGAGAACACAGTCATCACCAGGATCAACATGCACAGAATAATGATGATAATAATAATAATAATGATTAATAAAATGTCAATAATAATAATGATGAATAAAATTAAAAACAATAAATGATTAATAATAAATAATAAATTAATAATAATAAATAATAATTAATAATAATAAATAATAAAATAATAATTATAATAATAATAATAATAAAAAATTTAAAAATAATAATAATAAAATAATAATAATAATAATAATAATAATAATAATAATAATAATAATAATAATAATAATAATAATAATTTTTATTATTATTATTATTATTATTATTATTATTATTATTAATAATAATAATTAATAATAATAATAAAAATTTAATTATTTGTTGTTGCCATCGTCGTTGCTGTTGTTGTTGTTATTGTTCTTTTGGTTATTGTTGTTGTTGTAGCGTAAAGGAATTTGTATCAGAATAATTCACAACTATAACCTGGTCCATATACTGGTTCATACGCTGGTACATGCACTAGTTCACGCATTGGTCCATGCACTGGTCCATACACTGGTCATTACACTCATTCATACTCTGGTCCATACACTGGGCCATACAAGCTCGGAAAAGGAGAAAGACCTTGGGGTGAGTATAACGCCAAGCACGTCTCCGGAGGCACACATCAACCAGATAACTGCGGCAGCATATGGGCGACTGGCAAACCTAAGATTAGCGTTCCGTTACCTTAACAAGGAATCATTCAAGACACTGTATACCGTGTACGTCAGGCCCATACTAGAATATGCAGCACCAGTCTGGAACCCACACCTGGTCAAGCACATAAAGAAACTAAAGAAAGTGCAAAGGTTTGCGACAAGGTTAGTTCCACAACTCAGGGGTCTGTCCTATGAAGAAAGGTTGAGGGAAATAGGACTAACAACACTGGAGGAAAGAAGGGTCAGAGGAGACATGATAACGACATACAAAATACTGCGGGGAATCGACAAGGTAGACAGTGACAGGATGTTCCAGAGAGGGAACACAGAAACAAGGGGACACAACTGGAAGCTGAAGACTCAGATGAGTCAAAGGGATGTTAGGAAGCATTTCTTCAGCCACAGAGTAGTCAGGAAGTGGAATAGTCTAGAGAAAGACATAGTGGAGGCAGGAACCATACATAGTTTTAATACGAGGTATGATAAAGCTCATGGAGCAGGGAGAGCAGAGACCCAGTAGCGGGCAGCGCAGAGGCGGGGCCAGGAGCTGAGTCTCGACCCCTGCAACCACAATTAGGTGAGTACATTGATCCATACACTGATTCACACTCTGGTCCATACACTGGTCCACGCTGGTCCATACACTGGTCCACGCTGGTCCATACACTGGTCCACGCTGGTCCATACACTGGGCCACATGCCGGTTCACACGCCATCTTCAGCTGGTATATCTTTCCCTGTCTCCATTATATAAGTCTCCTGGCGTCTTTGCCTTAAATATATCAAGGATCAATGACTGAACACCTGTCAAGGATCAATGACTGAACACCTGTCAAGGATCAATGACTGAACACCTGTCAAGGATCAATGACTGAACACCTGTCAAGGATCAATGACTGAACACCTGTCAAGGATCAATGACTGAACACCTGTCAAGGATCAATGACTGAACACCTGTCAAGGATCACTGACTGAACACCTGTCAAGGATCAATGACTGAACACCTGTCAAGGATCAATGACTGAACACCTGTCAAGGATCACTGACTGAACACCTGTCAAGGATCACTGACTGAACACCTGTCAAGGATCAATGACTGAACACCTGTCAAGGATCACTGACTGAACACCTGTCAAGGATCAATGACTGAACACCTGTCAAGGATCACTGACTGAACACCTGTCAAGGATCACTGACTGAACACCTGTCAAGGATCACTGACTGAACACCTGTCAAGGATCAATGACTGAACACCTGTCAAGGATCACTGACTGAACACCTGTCAAGGATCAATGACTGAACACCTGTCAAGGATCAATGACTGAACACCTGTCAAGGATCAATGACTGAACACCTGTCAAGGATCACTGACTGAACACCTGTCAAGGATCAATGACTGAACACCTGTCAAGGATCACTGACTGAACACCTGTCAAGGATCAATGACTGAACACCTGTCAAGGATCACTGACTGAACACCTGTCAAGGATCACTGACTGAACACCTGTCAAGGATCACTGACTGAACACCTGTCAAGGATCAATGACTGAACACCTGTCAAGGATCAATGACTGAACACCTGTCAAGGATCAATGACTGAACACCTGTCAAGGATCAATGAATGAACACCTGTCAAGGATCAATGACTGAACACCTGTCAAGGATCACTGACTGAACACCTGTCAGGATCACTGACTGAACACCTGTCAAGGATCACTGACTGAACACCTGTCAAGGATCACTGACTGAACACCTGTCAAGGATCAATGACTGAACACCTGTCAAGGATCACTGACTGAACACCTGTCAAGGATCACTGACTGAACACCTGTCAAGGATCATGACTGAACACCTGTCAGGATCACTGACTGAACACCTGTCAAGGATCAATGACTGAACACCTGTCAAGGATCACTGACTGAACACCTGTCAAGGATCACTGACTGAACACCTGTCAAGGATCACTGACTGAACACCTGTCAAGGATCACTGACTGAACACCTGTCAAGGATCAATGACTGAACACCTGTCAAGGATCAATGACTGAACACCTGTCAAGGATCAATGACTGAACACCTGTCAAGGATCAATGAATGAACACCTGTCAAGGATCAATGACTGAACACCTATCAAGGATCAATGACTGAACACCTATCAAGGATCAATGACTGAACACCTATCAAGGATCAATGACTGAACACCTATCAAGGATCAATGACTGAACACCTATCAAGGATCAATGACTGAACACCTATCAAGGATCAATGACTGAACACCTATCAAGGATCAATGACTGAACACCTATCAAGGATCAATGACTGAACACCTGTCAAGGATCAATGACTGAACACCTTCTATTAAGGCTAAGGAACTGAGCACTTTAAACTGCCTCTGAAGTTCTTTCAATGTCTGCTTCGTGACAGTCACCTCTCAGCAGCCAAGAAAATCTCCCCAATAAAAATAAAAATGTGGACATGTGTCTTATTCACAATAGTACTTCATATTCAGGTCAAATTTCCCCAGGGGTTAAGGAACCCCCCTAGAGGAGAGCCCCCGGGTGAAACACACTTCTCCCACCACTTCAGATGGTAAACGGTGTTGCCAAGGAACACGAGAAGCGCCCTAAGTATATACCTGGAGTTTACCTGGAGAGGGTTTCGGGGGTCAACGCCCCCGCGGCTCGGTCTAAGACCAGGCCTCATGGTGGATCAGGGTCTGATCAACCAGGATGTTACTGCTGGCCGCACGCAAACTGACGTACGAACCACAGCCCGGCTGGTCAGGTGCTGACTTTAGGTACATGTCCAGTGCCTTCTTGAAGACAGCCAGGGGTCTATTGGTAATCCCCCTTATGTATGCTGGATCAACATACACACTACTACGATATACCGCAAGGAAGAAACAAAATAACTCATTGCCTTTTTCAGATGTCTTAATTATTAATGGGGGAACCATGATTTTAAATTCAAAATATACAGGAAACCAAGAAATAACTTATGTGCGCTATTATTCTTCAAATAATGATTTAGTTTTACGTTCTGTATTTTTTATCGATGTTTTTGAGAGTTTTGCGTAGCCCAGAGTTGATAGATGAAGAAATTTTGAAGATTTATGAAATAGCTAATGATTTAAAATACCCAAAATACTTAATTGAAAAATTCTTTAAAATTGCTAGAAATACATTTTACAATTAAAAACAAACACAAACCATCATATTCAACCAAGAATATGTTGGTTCTCCCTTACTATGAAAATCTTCATATATATTCTCTACTTATGAATTTTAAAATCAAAGTTGTATTTAAAAATCTTGATATAGTAAAATAAAAAACTTCTCATTAAAAATTCCAACAAAATTGCTGAGGCAGTTTACAAGATTCCTTGTAAAAAAAAACTTATTATGTTCAAACTAGAAAAACCTTGAACTTAGATTACAGCACTGAACAAGAGTCTGTAATATATATATATATATATATATATATATATATATATATATATATATATATATATATATATATATATATATATATATATATATATATATATATATATATATATATATATATGTGTGTGTGTGTGTGTGTGTGTACTCACCTAATTGTGGTTGCAGGGGTCGAGACTCAGCTCCTGGCCCCGCCTCTTCGCTGTCCGCTACTGGGTCTCTGCTATCCCTGCTCCATGAGCTTTATCATACCTTGTCTTAAAACTATGTATGGTTCCCGCCTCCACTATATCGTTCGCTAGACTATTCCACTTCCTAACTACTCTATGGCTGAAGAAGTGCTTCCTAACATCCCTTTGACTCATCTGAGTCTTCAGCTTCCAGTTGTGCCCCCTTGTTTCTGTGTTCCCTCTCTGGAACATCCTGTCACTATCTACCTTGTCGATTCCCCGCAGTATTTTGTATGTCGTTATCATGTCTCCTCTAACCCTTCTATCCTCCAGTGTTGTTAGTCCTATTTCCCTCAACCTTTCTTCATAGGACAGTCCCCTGAGTTGTGGAACTAACCTTGTGGCAAACCTTTGCACTTTCTCTAATTTCTTGACGTGCTTGACCAGGTGTGGGTTCCAGACTGGAGCAGCATACTCTAGTACGGTGTACAGTGTCTTGAACGATTCCTTGTTAAGGTAACGGAACGCTAATCTTAGGTTTGCCAGTCGCCCATATGCTGCCGCAGTTATCTGGTTGATGTGTGTTTCCGGAGACGTGCTTGGCGTTATACTCGCCCCAAGGTCTTTCTTGTTTGACGAGGTTTGTAGCCTTTGTCCACCTAGCCTGTACTCTTCTTTGCCCTTCTCCGATCTTCATGACTTTGCATTTGGTGGGATTAAATTCGAGAAGCCAGTTCCTAGACCAGATGTCGAGCTTGTCCAGGTCTGTTTGAAGTCCTGCTTGGTCCTCATCCGATGTGATTCTCCTCATTAATTTCACATCATCTGCGAACAGAGACACTTCTGAGTCTATCCCATTCATCATGTCCTTCACATATACCAAGAATAGCACTGCTCCTAGGACTGACCCCTGCGGTACACCGCTCGTCACAGGCGCCCACTGTGATACCTCATCACGCACCATGACCCGTTGTTGCCTCCCTGTGAGGTATTCCCTGATCCATTCCAGTGCCCTTCCTGTTATACACGCTTGGTCTTCCAACTTCTTTACTAGTCTCATATGAGGAACTGTGTCGAAGGCCTTCCTGCAGTCCAGGAAAATGCAATCAACCCACCCTTCTCTCTCTTGCCTTACCTCTGTTACTTTATCATAGAACTCTAGGAGGTTTGTTACACAGGATTTGCCTTCCCGGAATCCGTGCTGTCTGGTGTTGATTATCCTGTTCCGCTCAAGGTGTTCCACCATTCTTTTCCTGATGATTTTCTCCAAGACTTTGCACACTATACACGTAAGTGACACCGGTCTGTAGTTTAGTGCCTCTTTTCTGTCTCCTTTTTTAAAGATGGGGACTACGTTGGCCTTCTTCCATACCTCAGGTAGCTGCCCAGTTTCAAGGGATGTGTTGAATATTATGGTAAGTGGCACACTCAGTACCTCAGCTCCTTCCCGAAGAACCCACGGGAAGATATTGTCCGGACCCATCGCCTTTGAGGTATCGAGGTCACTGAGTAACTGCTTCACTTCCTCCTCAGTTGTGTATAATGGGAAAGGAAAGCATCAACAGCATCCTCCCATTACATTGTTAAATGCTCCAAACTTCAGAACATCCGTGACTTAACCTGATTCCTTCCCCTTTTATCTCTTCCCCCTTCTC
This sequence comes from Cherax destructor, assembly GCA_009830355.1. Classification (NCBI taxonomy): domain Eukaryota; kingdom Metazoa; phylum Arthropoda; class Malacostraca; order Decapoda; family Parastacidae; genus Cherax; species Cherax destructor. The sequence continues at coordinate 40,020 of WNWK01013393.1, forward strand.
CTCTTTCTCCTCTGGGTTTTCTTTTCTTTCTTTTCTTTTGCCTTGTATTTGTCCTTCTTTATTTTATTTGCCTTTCCCCCCCCCCTCTGTGTTCTTGTCCTAACCCATGCGGGTCGCCAGCTTCATTGCAGTGACTCCACTACTACTACTACCACTACCACTACTACCTCCATTATTACCCCACTTTCTTGTGCCCTCCCCTGTCTGTCTGCCTATAAATACCCCTTCCACCTGTCCTGTGTGTTAGTGTGGCTTTGTAAATGGTCCAAGTCGGACCGAAACGTCGTCGTAAGCTCTTCTCTCTTTTTATATGTGCGGGTTGTGAGTGTATAACTAAGAAAGTAAGTTTATTCAGGTATACACAAATACAGTTACATACATTATCATACATAGCAGCGTATGTGTAGAGAACCCAGGATAACCCAAAAAAGTCAGAGTGACTTATTTCCATTGGGGTCCTTTTAATACCTTATTATTATACTATAAAGAAGGTAATATCTTATTATTATACTATAAAGACGACAATATCTTATTATTATACTATAAAGGAGATATATTAGGAATAAGGTAAAATGAGTTATTTATATTTACATGTGTATTGGCTAAAACAATACAAAATCATTCTCCTCCCTTTCTGTAGCTACATTTACTAGGCACCTTATGGCTCTCTTCTTGAACTGGTTCATGCTATGACTGGCTTTGACATGTGCAGGCAGTCTGTTCCATTCCTTTATTGCTGTACAATAAAAGGTGTTTGAAGCCTGGCCACTGACTGTGGGTACTACAAAGTTGTGCTCTCTCCCCCTAGTACTATGACTGCTTTGGTTCCCAGCCTTGACAAAATTGGCACCAAGATATTCTGGACACTGTGAGCAATTTTATAAACTTGATTTAACTTCAGTTGTTTTAGTCTGTCTTCAATATTCAGCATATCCAGTTGTTGTAATTCATCCTGGCCTACATGCTCTCTTGGTCCCAGGTCCAGGATGAATCTTACCATTTTGTTATGGGTGATTTGTAGTCTATCTTTTTTTTTTGTCAAGGCAGAGTACCATGAAGAGCAAGCGTAGTCCACATGACATTGTGTAAGGGCTAGACATAGGGTCCTGCGAGCCTCAGTAGGTAGACACAGATCCCTGTGACTATTATGAATTAAAAACAACAATAAACTTACTTGTAATTCCCAGGCACCTGACCGACATGGTGCTTACTGCTTCAGTCTGTTTTAGTTCTTTGCCTCAGTGATCATCACACCAGCAATAAGTGGTGACTTGTGGTGTTGCAATGAGACTGGTATACGGTGTGACACAACAGCACAGTCTATACCGGTGCATCTCCTGCGCCAGACTCAGTGAGAGTGAGTATCAGTAGATGATCTGGCCGTCTTGCTCACACTCACTCTTATCTAGCCGGACGTGTGTGTATACTCACCTAATTGTACTCACCTAGTTGTGGTTGCAGGGGTCGATTCACAGCTCCTCGCCCCCCTCTTCACTGGCCGCTACTAGGTCACTCTTCCTGCTCCATGAGCTTTATCATACCTCTTCTAAAGCTATGTATGGATCCTGCCTCCACTACATCACTTCCCAGACTATTCCACTTCCTGACAACTCTGTGACTCAAGAAATACTTCCTAACATCTCTGTGATTCATCTGAGTCTTCAACATCCTGTCTCTGTCCACCTTGTAGATTCCTCTCAGTATTTTATATGTCGTTATCATATCCCTTCCCCTACCTCTTCTGACTTTCAGTGTCGTCAGGTCGATTTCCCTTAACCTCTCCTCGTAGGACATACCTCTTAGCTCAGGGACTAGTCTTGTTGCAAACCTTTGCACTTTCTCTAGTTTCCTTACATGCTTGGTTAGGTGTGGGTTCCAAACTGGTGCTGCATACTCTAATATGGGCCTGACGTACACAATGTACAGGGTCCTGAATGATTCCTTATTATAATGTTGGAATGCTGTTCTTAGGTTAGCTAGGCGCCCGTATGCTGCAACAGTTATTTGGTTAATGTGCGCCTCAGGAGATGTGCCCGGTGTTATACTCACCCCAAGATCCTTTTCCTTGAGTGAGGTTTATAGTCTCTGGCCTCTTAGACTGTACTCCGTCTGTGGTCTTCTTTGCCCTTCCCCAATCGTCTTGACTTTGCACTTGGTGGGGTTGAACTCCAGGAGCCAGTTGCTGGACCAGGCCTGCAGCCTGCCCAGATCCCTTGGAAGTTCTGCCTGGTCATTGTCTGATTGAATTCTTTACATCATCTGCAAACAGGGACATTTCTGAGTCTATTCCTTCCGTCATGTCGTTCACAAATACCAGAAACAGCAATGTGTGTGTGTGTGTGTGTGTGTGTGTGTGTGAGAGAGAGAGAGTGTGTGTGTGTGTGTGAGAGAGAGAGAGAGAGAGTGTGTGTGTGTGTGTGAGTGCGTATGTGTATGTGTATTCACCTAATTATGGTTGCCATAGGCGGTTCATAGCTCCTGGCCCCTTATCTTCACTGATCGCTACTAGGTCCACTCTCCCCTTGCTCCATGAGCTTTATCATACCTCTTCTTAAAGTTATATATGGATCCTGCCTCCACTACATCACTCTCCAGACTATTACACTTCCTGACAACTCTATGACTGAAGAAATACTTCCTAACATCCCTGTGACTCATCTGAGTCTTCAACTTCCAGTTGTGTTCCCTTGTTGCTGTGTCCCATCTCTGGAACATCCTGTCTCTGTCCACCTTGTCGATTCCTCTCAGTATTCTACATGTCATTATCAGGTTGTCCCCTCTCTCTCTTGTCCTGTGTCGTCAGGTCGAATTCCCTTAACCTCTCCTCGTAGGACATTCCCTTAGCTCCGGGATTAGTCTCGTTGCAAACCTTTGCACTTTCTCTAATTTCTTGACGTGCTTGACCAGGTGTAAGTTCCAAACTTGTGCTGCATACTCCAGTATGGGCCTGACGTACACGGTGTACAGAGTCCTGAACGATTCCTTACTGAGGTGTTGGAACCCTGTTCTTAGGTTTGTATTAATATTGGTAGAATTACCGAGAATATGTTAGGTAAAAGGACACAAGTGCAACTAATGTGACATTTTATTGCGGCAACGTTTCGCTCTCCAGGAGCTTTATCAAGCTGTTACAAACAACACATGGACACAGAGGGTATATAGGCTTAGAGTGAGGTATAGAAGTGGGTAGAAGTTGAATGAAAGTAACTGAATTTAAAAACAAAACTTTTACTAACTGCCACTCCTTCGGGAACCACTGCTGGGACACCACATGGAGAAGACCCGGGCCAGGACCCGTCCTGGTGAACCTACATTTACTTGAACTAATCCACACCGTCACGGGGTCTCCGGTAGCTCAACCAAAGTCACGAGACAGACACACACAAGCACATGGTATCTCCCGAGAGGAAAAAGACACGATGTTCCCAGGACACAACCGAGGACTCCTATTTAGAAATGTGTGGCGCAGTTTTGGCGAAGAAGCTGCGAGACACATCACTGGAGACATATCACTGGACTCATGGGACAGTGAGGCAAGTGAAACCAGCCTGGCCAGTGAGATAGTGATGGATGAAGAAATGCCCATCAATACCACAGAAATACCGTATGGCGAAGGTTGGTAGGAAGTACGATCTTCAAAGCCCAAGGAAAGGCACAGTGTTTCCCTGCAGATCAGTCAAGCTAAACTATCTGTAGGAAACAAATTCAGTCATCAATAAAGGACACCATGACACCCCGGATGCTGCTATAATTCGCCTGTAGAGAAAATATGGCCTGACGATATCAGTGTCCCCAAACATGAAAATTTATTCTCACACCCTGAGACACAGCGTCCTATGAGGTACTGCAGAAGATGATCGACCTCGAATCACCACTCGTTCTCACAGAACTGAAATCCATAGAGAAGGTGACAAAAGGCGTATTGATACGCTATCCGCTAGACAAGCCTCTTCATGCACTCCACAGTAATGAAAGCGTGATAAAAGTTGAGAGACTCCGAGCCAAGAAGGACGGCAGCGTACCAACGAGGCAGGTCATGATCCAACATAGAGGACCTCTCGCAGCTTGGGGAAAATACCAGATTAGGACGTACAACCTAGAACCTTTGAGGTGCTTCAGGTGCTAATGTGACATTTTATTGTGGCAACGTTTCGCTCTCCAGGAGCTTTGTCAAGCCGTTGCAATCAATACATGGACACAGAGGGTATATATATGCTCAGAGTGAGGTGTGGTACAAGTAGAGGTAGCAGTAGTAGTTATACAGGTGGTGGAAAAGTCAGCTGGTACATGAGAAATAAAGGTTACAGTTGCTGCCTTGCAATGTTGCATAGCTCCTGATGACGCACTGAAAGTACAGGACCTAAAGATTTCAAAACCCCCCCCCCACCCCCGTGGCTTGTCTGCAATGTAACAAACATCATTGTCTTCAAAAGCTCTAATTTGATCATCATTCTGATGAGTGAGTCAGCCAGCACATTCTGATGAGTGAGTCAGTCAGCACATTATGATGAGTGAGTCAGTACAGCACATTATGATGAGTGAGTCAGCCAGCACATTATGATGAGTGAGTCAGTCAGCACATTATGATGAGTGAGTCAGCCAGCACATTCTGATGAGTGAGTCAGCCAGCGCATTCTGATGAGTGAGTCAGCCAGCACATTATGATGAGTGAGTCAGCCAGCACATTATGATGAGTGAGTCAGCCAGCACATTATGATGAGTGAGTCAGCCAGCGCATTCTGATGAGTGAGTCAGCCAGCACATTATGATGATTGAGTCAGCCAGCACATTATGATGAGTGAGTCAGCCAGCACATTCTGATGAGTGAGTCAGTCAGCACATTATGATGAGTGAGTCAGTCAGCACATTATGATGAGTGAGTCAGTCAGCACATTATGATGAGTGAGTCAGCCAGCACATTATGATGAGTGAGTCAGTCAGCACATTATGATGAGTGAGTCAGTCAGCACATTATGATGAGTGAGTCAGTCAGCACATTATGATGAGTGAGTCAGTCAGCACATTATGATGAGTGAGTCAGTCAGCACATTATGATGAGTGAGTCAGCCAGCACATTATGATGAGTGAGTCAGTCAGCACATTATGATGAGTGAGTCAGTAAGCACATTCTGATGAGTGAGTCAGTCAGCACATTATGATGAGTGAGTCAGCCAGCACATTCTGATGAGTGAGTCAGTCAGCACATTCTGATGAGTGAGTCAGTCAGCACATTATGATGAGTGAGTCAGTCAGCACATTATGATGAGTGAGTCAGCAGCACATTCTGATGAGTGAGTCAGTCAGCACATTATGATGGTGAGTCAGTCACACATTATGATGAGTGAGTCAGCCAGCACATTTGATGAGTGAGTCAGCCAGCACATTCTGATGAGTGAGTCAGTCAGCACATTCTGATGAGTGAGTCAGTCAGCACATTATGATGAGTGAGTCAGTCAGCACATTATGATGAGTGAGTCAGCCAGCACATTCTGATGAGTGAGTCAGCCAGCACATTCTGATGAGTGAGTCAGCCAGCACATTCTGATGAGTGAGTCAGCCAGCACATTCTGATGAGTGAGTCAGTCAGCACATTATGATGAGTGAGTCAGCCAGCACATTCTGATGAGTGAGTCAGCCAGCACATTATGATGAGTGAGTCAGCCAGCACATTATGATGAGTGAGTCAGTCAGCACATTATGATGAGTGAGTCAGCCAGCACATTCTGATGAGTGAGTCAGCCAGCACATTCTGATGAGTGAGTCAGTCAGCACATTATGATGAGTGAGTCAGCCAGCACATTCTGATGAGTGAGTCAGCCAGCACATTATGATGAGTGAGTCAGTCAGCACATTCTGATGAGTGAGTCAGCCAGCACATTCTGAGTGAGTCGCCAGCACTTCTGATGAGTGAGTAGCCAGCACATTATGATGAGTGAGTCAGTCAGCACATTCTGATGAGTGAGTCAGTCAGCACATTATGATGAGTGAGTCAGTCAGCACATTATGATGAGTGAGTCAGTCAGCACATTCTGATGAGTGAGTCAGCCAGCACATTCTGATGAGTGAGTCAGTCAGCACATTCTGATGAGTGAGTCAGTCAGCACATTCTGATGAGTGAGTCAGTCAGCACATTATGATGAGTGAGTCAGTCAGACATTCTGATGAGTGAGTCAGTCAGCACATTATGATGAGTGAGTCGCCAGCACATTATGATGAGTGAGTCAGCCAGCACATTATGATGAGTGAGTCAGCCAGCACATTATGATGAGTGAGTCAGCCAGCACATTATGATGAGTGAGTCAGCCAGCACATTCACTTCTCAAGAGCTCACTCATATATGGTGAGGAAAACCTGTCAGAAAACCCACACAAAGTGCTCAGACACCTAATATCTCTCTCTCTCTCTCTCTCTCTCTCTTCTTCTCATCTCTCTCTCTCTCTCTCTCTCTCTCTCTCTCTCTCTCTCTCTCTCTCTCTCTCTCTCTCTCTATCTATCTATCTATCTCTCTATCTCTCTCTCTTCCTGTCAATTTTTTGTCACTGTTCTCCTACCTAGTTCTTCTACTCTCCAGTCTTGCTAGAATAATAATATAAATATTAATATTATTATTATTATTATTATTATTATTATTATTATTATAATAATAATAACAACAACAACAACAACAACAACAACAACAACAACAACAACAACAACAACAACAACAACAACAATAATAATAATCATAATAATAATAATAATAATAATAATAATAATAATAATAATAATAATAATAATAATAATAATAATAATAATAATAATACGTAATAATAATAATAATAATAATAATAATAATAATAATAATAATAATAATAATATTAATACGTAATAATAATAACAATAACAACAAAACAATAATAATAAAATAATACTAATAATAACAAGAATAACAAAATAATAATAATAACAAGAACAACAAAATAATAATAATAACAATGTAATAATAAAAATAATAATAAAGTCAAATAGATGTTATAGGTTGTTATATATTGTGCAAGAAGTATAGTGTTGTAAAGTATAGTGTAATAGTGTTGTAAAGTATAGTGTTGTAAAGTATAGTGTTGTAAAGTATAGTGTTGTAAAGTATAGTGTTGTAAAGTATAGTGTTGTAAAGTATAGTGTTGTAAAGTATAGTGTTGTAAAGTATAGTGTTGTAAAGTATAGTGTTGTAAAGTATAGTGTTGTAAAGTATAGTGTAAAGTATAGTGTTGTAAAGTATAGTGTTGTAAAGTATAGTGTAGTAAAGTATAGTGTTGTAAAGTATAGTGTAGTAAAGTATAGTGTAGTATAGTGTTGTAAAGTATAGTGTTGTAAAGTATAGTGTAGTAAAGTATAGTGTTGTAAAGTATAGTGTTGTAAAGTATAGTGTTGTAAAGTATAGTGTTGTAAAGTATAGTGTTGTAAAGTATAGTGTTGTAAAGTATAGTGTTGTAAAGTATAGTGTTGTAAAGTATAGTGTTGTAAAGTATAGTGTTGTAAAGTATAGTGTTGTAAGTATAGTGTAAGTATAGTGTTGTAAAGTATAGTGTTGTAAAGTATAGTGTTGTAAAGTATAGTGTTGTAAAGTATAGTGTGTAAAGTATAGTGTTGTAAAGTATAGTGTTGTAAAGTATAGTGTTGTAAAGTATAGTGTTGTAAAGTATAGTGTTGTAAAGTATAGTGTTGTAAAGTATAGTGTTGTAAAGTATAGTGTTGTAAAGTATAGTGTTGTAAAGTATAGTGTTGTAAAGTATAGTGTTGTAAAGTATAGTGTTGTAAAGTATAGTGTTGTAAAGTATAGTGTTGTAAAGTATATGTAAAGTTGTAAAGTATAGTGTTGTAAAGTATAGTGTTGTAAAGTATAGTGTTGTAAAGTATAGTGCTGTAAATTATAGTGTTGTAAAGTATAGTGTTGTAAAGTATTGTGTTGTAAATTATAGTGTTGTAAAGTATAGTGTTGTAAAGTATAGTGTGTAAAGTATAGTGTGTAAGTATATGTTGATTGTGAAAGATAGTGTTGTAAAGTATAGTGTTGTAAAGTATAGTGTTGTAAAGTATAGTGTTGTAAAGTATAGTGTTGTAAAGTATAGTGTAAAGTATAGTGTTGTAAAGTATAGTGTTGTAAAGTATAGTGTTGTAAAGTATAGTGTTGTAAAGTATAGTGTTGTAAAGTATAGTGTTGTAAAGTATAGTGTTGTAAAGTATAGTGTTGTAAAGTATAGTGTTGTAAAGTATAGTGTTGTAAAGTATAGTGTTGTAAAGTATAGTGTTGTAAAGATAGTGTTGCAAAGTATAGTGTTGTAAAGTATAGGTTATAGTGTTGTAAAGTATAGTGTTGTAAAGTATAGTGTTGTAAAGAAGTGTTGTATATAGTGTTGTAAAGTATAGTGTTGTAGATATAAGTATAGTGTTGTAAGAAGTATAGTGTTGTAAGAATGTAAAAGTTTAATTTGTAAAGTATAGTGTTGTAAAGTATAAGTGTTTAAAGTATAGTAGTTGTAAATATAGTGTTGTAAGTATAGTGTTTAAAGTAGGAATATAGTGTGTAAAGTATAGTGTTAGTAAAGTATAGTGTTGTAAAGTATAGTGTTGTAAAGTATATTGTAAAAAGTGTTGTAAAGTATAGTGTTGTAAAGCATAGTGTTGTAAAGTATGTTTAAAGTATAGTGTAAAGATAGTGTTGTAAAGTATAGTGTTGTAAATAGGTTGTAAAGTATAGTGTTGTAAAGATAGTGTTGTAAAGTATAGTGTTGTAAAGTATAGTGTTGTAAAGTATAGTGTTGTAAAGTATAGTGTTGTAAAGTATAGTGTTGTAAAGTATAGTGTTGTAAAGTATAGGTTGAAGTTAGTTGTAAGATAGTGTTAAAGCATAGTGTTGTAAGATAGTAAAGATAGTGTTGTAAGAGATAGTGTTGTAGCATACTAGCTTTTAAGTATAGTTCTAAAGCTATAGTTTGTAGATAGTGTAAATATAGTGCTTGTAAATAAGTTTAAAGTAAGTGTAAAGCTATAGTGTTAAAGATAGTTTGTAGTATGTTGTAAAGTATACATAGTGTTGTAAAGTATAGTGTTGTAAGTATAGTTTAAGCATGTGTTGAAATTATAGTGTAAAGTATATGTTTAAAGATAGTGTTGTAAAGTATAGTGTTGTAAAGTATAGTGTTGTAAAGTATAGTGTGAAAGCATAGTGTTGTAGCTATAGGTTGTAAAGTATAGTGTTGTAAAGTATAGAGTGTAAAGTATAGTGTTTAAGATATGTGTAAAGCATAGTGTTTAAAGTATAGTGTTGTAAAGTATAGTGTTGTAAAGATATGTTGTAGTAAGTGTTGCAAAGCATGTGTTGTAAGATAGTGTTGTAAAGTATAGTGTTGTAAGCATAGTGTTGTAAAGTATAGTGTAAACATAGTGATTGAAATATTTTAGCATATCGCTCTTGTTACAACATACGTGTGCAAGCATTTAGAAACTCACAGTCTTGTAAAGAATAGTCTCAGAAATATGTCTTAAATATACAGATGTTTATCAGTAATCCTCAAACATCTTTCAGCATACCTACAGTATCGTTTGTTCGACATACTCAGATCTTGTTAAATGATAACCTCACACATTTCATGTTCTAACATACGACACATCTTTTCAGACATACCTCACAGCATCTATTTCAACATACCTCACAGCATCTTCTTCAGAATACCTCACAGCATCTTCTTCAGACATACCTCACACATCTTCCAGACATCCTCAAGCATCTTCCAGACATACTCACACATCTTCTTCAGACATATCCTCACAACATCTTTTCAGACATACCACAGCATCTTCTTCAGACATACCTTCACAAGCATCTTCTTCAGACATCTCACAACATCTTCAGACATAACCACAGCATCTTCTTCAGACATACTCACAAGCATCTTCTTCAGACATACCTCACAGCATCTTCTTCAGACATACCTCACAACATCTTCTTCAGACATACCTCACAGCATCTTCTTCAGACATACCTCACAGCATCTTCTTCAGACATACCTCACAACATCTTCTTCAGACATACCTCACAGCATCTTCTTCAGACATACCTCACAGCATCTTCTTCAGACATACCTCACAACATCTTCTTCAGACATTCCTCACAACATCTTCAGACATACCTCACAGCATCTTCTTCAGACATACCTCACAGCATCTTCTTCAGACATACTTCACAGCATCTTCTTCAGACATACCTCACAGCATCTTCTTCAGACATACCTCACAGCATCTTCTTCAGACATACCTCACAGCATCTTCTTCAGACATACTTCACAGCATCTTCTTCAGACATACCTCACAGCATCTTCTTCAAACATACCTCACAGCATCTTCTTCAGACATACCTCACAGCATCTTCTTCAGACATACCTCACAGCATCTTCTTCAGACATAGCTCACAGCATCTTCTTCAGACATACCTCACAGCATCTTCTTCAGATATACCTCACAACATCTTCAGACATACCTCACAACATCTTCTTCAGACATACCTCACAGCATCTTCTTCAGACATACCTCACATCTTCAGACATACCTCACAGCATCTTCTTCAGATATACCTCACAACATCTTCAGACATACCTCACAACATCTTCTTCAGACATACCTCACAGCATCTTCTTCAGACATACCTCACAGCATCTTCTTCAGACATTCCTCACAACATCTTCAGACATACCTCACAGCATCTTCTTCAGACATACCTCACAGCATATTCTTCAGACATACCTAACAGCATCTTCTTCAGACATTCCTCACAACATCTTCAGACATACCTCACAGCATCTTCAGACATACCTCACAGCATCTTCTTCAGACATACCTCACAGCATCTTCTTCAGACATACCTCACAGCATCTTCGTCAGACATACCTCACAGCATCTTCTTCAGACATTCCTCACAACATCTTCAGACATACCTCACAGCATCTTCAGACATACCTCACAGCATCTTCTTCAGACATACCTCACAGCATCTTCTTCAGACATTCCTCACAACATCTTCAGACATACCTCACAGCATCTTCTTCAGACATACCTCACAGCATCTTCTTCAGACATACCTCACAGCATCTTCAGACATACCTCACAGCATCTTCTTCAGACATTCCTCACAACATCTTCAGACATACCTCACAGCATCTTCTTCAGACATACCTCACAGCATCTTCTTCAGACATACCTCACAGCATCTTCTTCAGACATACCTCACAGCATCTTCTTCAGACATACCTCACAGCATCTTCTTCAGACATTCCTCACAACATCTTCAGACATACCTCACAGCATTATCTTCAGACATACCTCACAGCATCTTCTTCAGACATTCCTCACAACATCTTCAGACATACCTCACAGCATCTTCTTCAGACATACCTCACAGCATCTTCTTCAGACATACCTCACAGCATCTTCTTCAGACATACCTCACAGCATCTTCTTCAGACATACCTCACAGCATCTTCTTCAGACATTCCTCACAACATCTTCAGACATACCTCACAGCATCTTCTTCAGACATACCTCACAGCATCTTCTTCAGACATACCTCACAGCATCTTCTTCAGACATTCCTCACAACATCTTCAGACATACCTCACAGCATCTTCTTCAGACATACCTCACAGCATCTTCTTCAGACATACCTCACAGCATCTTCTTTAGACATACCTCACAGCATCTTCTTCAGACATACCTCACAGCATCTTCTTCAGACATACCTCACAGCATCTTCTTCAGACATACCTCACAGCATCTTCTTCAGACATTCCTCACAACATCTTCAGACATACCTCACAGCATCTTCTTCAGACATTCCTCACAACATCTTCAGACATACCTCACAGCATCTTCTTCAGACATACCTCACAGCATCTTCTTCAGACATTCCTCACAACATCTTCTTCAGACATACCTCACAACATCTCATTTCCTTGGGGCAGTGTAAGCAGGTGTAAATTTGCCGTTTTATATAAAAGAAATCATATTAATTTTAGCTTTGGTTACTGAGAGAGAACTTCAGAATTCTTCATCGGATTGGTTTCAAACTCTCAGCGTTTTGAAGCTGAATTGAAGAAAGGTTTAGATCCCATGAAATTACGACCTCGCTCCCTCTTTGATAACTTGGGAAGGCCTTTTCTATTGGGCTTTGAGTACTTAAACTTTTTACTAAAAAAAGTAGGATTGTTTTGTGACTGAATAGTTGGGAATTTGCCAATTTTTTCCCGACGATTTCCATATTTACCTAAACAAATTTCAATGGTGGTGTTTCTTCCATAAAAGGAAAAGTTTTAATTATTATTACCGAGTTGTATATGTGTCATTTGGTGTTTTACTTGAGAAATATTGGGAGTATCGTTTTAATTCAGGTGAATTTAGAACTGGGCGTCGACATTGATTCAGGGCACCTACTCTGTGACCTCAAATATATAAATACCATAGTGGAAATAGGTAAAAACACCTGAGCGCCTTCAGGTGCTTACACAGACATCGTCAGAGTAATTGGAAGGATGTGTCACTGAGGTGATGTGTCACTGAGGTGACACATCACTCAAAGCAAGTAACAACTCACCAACTGAAGTGCTACCTAACTCAAAATAAACTGTTGTAGGCCTACTGGCCCACACTCCCACCTCCCATACACATTCATATGTCCAACATATGAGTAAAATTTAAGACAAATTAGGCAGGGTAATAAGGCGCCACAAACCATTCCCTTACAAAGGTTAATCTTATCTTGCGAGACTTTGGGGAGTTTTTTTAAATTACAAAATGCATTGACTGTCTTACGATTGTTATTAGTATCATATGTGTGTGTGTGTGTATGTGTTTGTGTGTGTGTGTGTGTGTGTGTACTCACCTATTTGTGGTTGCAGATGTCGAGTCACAGCTCCAGTCTGTGAGCATCTGCACATTCAAACATTCATAAAATATATAAATGAAAATACATAAATAAACATATGCATACTCACGCACACACAAATACGTACACACACGTACAGTATACACATGAAAGTGCACATATGTACAGAAATTCATACGCGAGAACATTCACAAGGAAACATATTTTTTATGGATAACTAAAGTTATCCATGAAAATGTTCAAAAACCCCTTCTGGGATCCTCTTCTGGGATCCCCTTCTGGGATCCCCTTCTGGGATCCTCTTCTGGGATCCCCTTCTGGGATCCTCTTTTGGGAACCCCTTTTGGGATCCCCTTCTGGGATCCTCTTTTGGGAACCCCTTTTGGGATCCCCTTCTGGGATCCTCTTTTGGGACCCCCTTCTGGGATCCCCTTCTGGGATCCTCTTCTGTGAACCACTTCTGGGATCCCCTTCTGGGATCCTCTTCTGGGAACCCCCTCTGGGATCCCCTTCTGGGATCCACTTCTGGGATCCTCTTCTGGGATCCTCTTCTGGGAACCCCCTCTGGGATCCCCTTCTGGGATTCTCTTCTGGGAACCACTTTTAGGATCCCCTTCTGGGATCCTCTTCTGGGAACCACTTCTGGGATCCCCCTCTGGGATCCTCTTCTGGGAACCCCTTCTGGGATCCCCTTCTGGGATCCTCTTCTGGGAACCCCTTCTGGGATCCCCTTCTGGGATCCTCTTCTGGGAACCCCTTCTGGGATCCTCTTCTGGGATCCCCTTCTGGGATCCTCTTCTGGGAACCCCTTCTGGGATCCTCTTCTGAGAACCCCTTCTGGGATCCTCTTCTGGGAACCCCTTCTGGGATCCTCTTCTGGGATCCCCTTCTGGGATCCTCTTCTGGGAACCCCTTCTGGTATCCTCTTCTGGGAACTCCTTCTGGGATCCTTTTCTGGGAACCCCTTCTGGGATCCTCTTCTGGGATCCCCTTCTGGGATCCTCTTCTGGGAACCCCTTCTGGGATCCCCTTCTTGGATCTTCTTCTGGGAACCCCTTCTGTTGAAGAGGATCCCAGAAGGGGATCGAAATATTGAGATGAATTAATCTCCTGAATTTCCGTCTCCATGCGGGTTAGTACTGACCACATATTTTTTTTTATATATTTTGTTTCCATTGTTAGTTGGACGCATTAAGGTAGAGGAGACTGGGCTTGTCAAACACGGGGGTCAACTTTCTGTAACCGCGCAGTGGCTGAAACATGTCTGGATAAGAGGCGTTGTTCCCATGTTTATTATGTACCTGATAATGTCCCTCTCTTCTCCTTCCTCCGCCCCCCTCCTTAGGTGAGCGAAACGTCGTACCAATGAATGCTCTTCCAGTAAACGTGAGGCTATCTGGATCCCTGAAGATATTAGCTCGTTTAGGTCATTCAGCGCCAGGGAATTGTTATTGTTATTATTACTATTATTATTATTATGATGATGATGATGATTCATTGTTATTGAAGATACCACCTTGAAGACACCACCTTGAAGACACCACATGAAAGACACCACCTTGAAGACACAACATTGAAGACACCACATTGAAGACATCATTTTATATATGGTGGTCGGGGTAACAGGTGGTACTGGACGTGTGTCGACGACGACCACTGCTGCTGCTGCTGCAGGTGGGTAACAGGTGGTACTGGACGTGTGTCGACGACGACCACTGCTGCTGCTGCTGCAGGTGGGTAACAGGTGGTACTGGACGTGTGTTGACCACTGCTGCTGCTGCAGGTGTCGCCGCGTCGTCCTAATATTTACAACATAAATAATCCGTATTTATGTGGGAAGAGATTCGTGTTTATCGTGGCGTACTAAGGTCCTGGAGACTGGCAGTCAGGTGACTATTGTTGACACACGAGGCGATATATAGGTACACAGTAGTGAATACTCTCTAATGAGGACCGATGTGAAGTGTGTGTGTGAGTGTGTGTGTGTGTGTGTGTAATCATATGTTTAATCACCATGTATTTTCACTATTTTCTCTGTGGTATTTTTTCACGCGTTTTATTTTTATTTCCTTAATTACCGTCTTGTGACGCAGAAATATAGTTACGTTAATGATGTTCCTACTTCTACATTATTTAGTACACGGTGGGTGTGGGACTGCACTGGGACAGTACAGGATGGGTGTGGGACTGCACTGGGACAGTAGAGGGTGGGTGTAGGACTGCACTGGGACAGTACAGGATGGGTGTGGGACTGCACTGGGACAGTAGAGGGTGGGTGTAGGACTGCACTGGGACAGTACAGGATGGGTGTGGGATTTCACTGGGACAGTACACGGTGGGTCTGGGACTGCACTGGGACAGTAGAGGGTGGGTGTAGGGCTGCTCTGGGACAGTAGAGGGTGGGTGTAGGACTGATCTGGGACAGTAGAGGGTGGGTGTAGGACTACTCTGGGACAGTACAGGATGGGTGTGGGACTGCACTGGGACAGTAGAGGGTGGGTGTAGGACTGCTCTGGGACAGTAGAGGGTGGGTGTAGGACTGCTCTGGGACAGTAGAGGGTGGG
>WNWK01013394.1:0-55491 GCA_009830355.1 Cherax destructor
GTGCACGAAATTCACTGACACTGATTAAATTTTGTGTCCGTGGTCCACAACAAAAACTCCTCTTGTCAGGAAGCAAATTCTCTGGAGAGTCTTGGGGGGATTAAAGTAACCGTGGGTGGAATGTTGGGGAAACTGTAGGTGGAGCGGTGGTGTAAAGAAGGGGTGGTGGGTTGGGGAAATAGTGGAGGGATGGAGAAAGAGTGAGTGGAGGAATGAGGAAACAGGAGGTTTCTTGAAGGAGTGGATGGAGGGTTAAATGTATACGACAAGTGCAACACCTGGATATGTTTAATCTGAAGATTAAGACCCTTAAGCAACATATCGCAATCTTTAATGAAGAAACGTTTCGCCACACAGTGGCTTCATCAGTCCAATGCAAAGCAGAAACGTTTCTTCAATAAAGATTGCCATATGTTTCTTAAGTGTCTTAATCTTCAACTTGTCGGTTTTCAAAACCATTTACCTCATATGTTTAATCTGAAGACGTCGGTTTGAGCCAGAGACAGTGGGAAGGGAGGTAGTCTCTCAGCTTTAAAAAAATTCTTTCCCCTCTCATCATTTGCAAGTCTGAGACAAATGCTGGAAAAGGAACATATATATACTTGTGCCAAAATAAAGGTGCAGTATTTGAAGGCTTCGCAACAAGTGGGGAGGGGCACCACTAGGAGAAATAGGTCATGTGGAAAAAACACGGATAATTCACGACGTTTATTACAAGAAACGTTTCTCCGCGAGTGGCGTCTTCACTCGTGGCGAAATGTTTCCTTTAATAAATGTCCAGAATTATACATAAGTGTCTTTTTCCACATGTTGTGGCTATAACCATACCATTTTTCAAGTAGGTCATGCATAAGAGCTGGGCCAGTGGGTGGAAATTTGGAGAAATATTAGGTGGAGATACTGGAAACCCGAGGATGAAGGATTGGAGAAAAAGTAGGTGAATAACTGGTGAATAACCCACACTATGTAAATAACTGGAGAGGTGTGGTGATACCCACACTATGTAAATAACTGGAGAGGTGTGGTGATACCCACACTATGTAAATAACTGGAGAGGTGTGGTGATACCCACACTATGTAAATAACTGGAGAGGTGTGGTGATACCCACACTATGTAAATAGAAAGATAAACACATAAGCAGTATAATGTGATCCTTTATTGACAACGTTTCGCCCAAGCAGTGGGCTTTATCAAGTCACAAACAGATCTACCTGGATAAAAGAAACAAGGTTATTTATAGGATTTAGTCAGGTGGAGAATGCTGGGTCAGGTGGAGAATGCTGCATGTGACAGTCTTCAAAGTAGTGTGATAGTTTAAAACCTTGGGTAACTTAAAGGACCTGCAGTGTACCATTCTTGAGTTCTATGTGGGATAGCGATGAAGACGTTTCTTGGCAATAGGTTCAGCTATGTTGTAGAAGCCGTTGTTCTGGTTGAAGTTGTTGGATATACAGATAAGTGATGATTCCAGGATTCTTCGGTATTGAGTGTTGTCTTCTCTGGCGATGAGTCTTGCGTTTCTGTAGTTGATTAAATGGTTGTGTGAATTTCGGTGTTGAACACAGGCATTTCTTGGGTCGTCAGATCTGCCTGCGTACTGGTGTTCTGAAATACGTGTTTGGAGGTCTCTGGATGTTTCGCCGACGTATATTTTGCTGCAGTCATTACAAGGGATTGTGTATACCCCTGCCGTGGATTGAAGCTTGTCCTGTCTGTTACTGGTAATGTCCTTGATGGTGGTGGATGTGGAGGTAGATACTTGGAATGAGGTATTGGAAAAAAATGTTGGAAACGTGTTTGGTAATGGAGTTGGTGGGAAGGACTATGTATCGTTTCTCGGCAGTGTCTTCTCTGGGTGTGTTGAAGATGTTTAATGCCCGTCGTCTGCAGTCTCTAATGAAGTGATGAGGATAGTGAAGTTTAGAAAAAACTTGCTCATCACTTATTTGTATATTCAACAACTTCAACCAGAACAACGGCTTCTACAACATAGCTGAACCTATTGCCAAGAAACTTCTTCATCGCTATCCCACATAGAACTTAAGAATGGAACACTGCAGATCCTTTAAGTTACCCGAGGTTTTAAACTATCACACTACTGAAGCTTCACATGACCAGCATTCTCCACTGACCCAGCATTCTCCACTGACCCAGCATTCTCCACATGACCCAGCATCTCTCCCCCTACATGACCACAGCATTCTCCACCTGACCCAGCATTCTCCACATGACCCAGCATTCTCCACATGACCCAGCATTCTCCACCTGACCCAGCATTCTCCACATGACCCAGCCAGCATTCTCCACATGACCCAGCATTCTCCACATGACCCAGCATTCTCCACATGACCCAGCATTCTCCACATGACTAAATCCTATAAATAACCTTGTTTCTTTTATCCAGGTAGATCTGTTTGTGACGGTATTTTATAACATTTATTTCCACTATGTAAATAACTGGAGAAGTGTGGTGATACCCACACTATGTAAATAACTGGAGAAGTGTGGTGATACCCACACTATGTAAATAACTGGAGAAGTGTGGTGATACCCACACTATGTAAATAACTGGAGAAGTGTGGTGATACCCACACTATGTAAATAACTGGAGAAGTGTGGTGATACCCACACTATGTAAATAACTGGAGAGGTGTGGTGATACCCACACTATGCAAATAACTGGAGAAGTGTGGTGATACCCACACTATGCAAATAACTGGAGAAGTGTGGTGATACCCACACTATGCAAATAACTGGAGAGGTGTGGTGATACCCACACTATGTAAATAACTGGAGAGTTGTGGTGATACCCACACTATGTAAATAACTGGAGAGTTGTGGTGATACCCACACTATGTAAACAGAGACTTGCACAGATGAAGACGTTTACTGAGGAAACGTTTACGACTGAAGAAGACATTTTGGGCGGAACTTTTTTTCAATAAAAGCCTTGAACTATGTGTGTCTTTATCCTGACCTCTCAATGTAGTCATTGTGACGTCAGGTCCCTGATTTGAGAGGTACCTGACCTGACCTCACATTGAATACACTTATTCTTCTACTAGTGGACTACATCTCACCTTCTGACAGTATATGTCACTTCAACTTCACATTGTTCCAGACTATGGAACAAAAGCTCTTGTCCAGGCTGAGGGACTGATCACCTCAAAATTACGTCTTTAAGGGTGATAGACTGATTACATCTTCTACCAACTTTTCTGTACTCGACTGAAGAAGCCTGCTGCGTAGGCGAGACGTTACGGAATAAAGATACCTAACTGTTGCACATGTATCTTACCGCAGACAAGAATAGTTGAAGATCAGAAGTAATTTGGGGTAATCAGTCCCTCATCCTCGGGTCGATGCGATCAGTAAATCAAGATTGATGGACTCATCACAAAGTTACCCAAGTATTGCACAAGTGTAATTCATCAAGCTGTTTATATTCCCTACATTTATTTTTTTCCGTGTGTACACTGCAATCATATCTCACTTGAATTTACAATCTTTCCGGAGAGTCCAAATTAAGTACAAAAATTTATGTTACAGAAAATCAGCGTCATCCTTCTCTATATGTTTTCTAGAGCATTTATGTCCATTTTCTAGTTTAGAGTCCAGAACTAAGGCTATACCAAAGACTACCTCATCTTTTATATATAGTTCTACTGACTTCAAATTATATCCTAGAATTTGTATTGATAAAGCCACTGGAGGGCGAAACGTCTTCATTAAAGATACCCACATGTTGCATTTGTTTCTAATTTTCATCACCAAAGATATATAAAGTCGAGATATGGGCTTAGGATTTCTATAATTTAAGCTTTTATATACGAACGCAAGAATTATTAAATTTATGGCACGTACACACTATGGTCTTTGCTTCGGTTTGCTGATTATTATTATTATTATTATTATAATCATATAGAAGCGCTAAACCACAGGGGTTATCGGATTGCTGATAACCAAAACTCCTAAAAAAAAAAATCAATCAATTTGAGATTTAAATTGTTTATTTGTACGTACCATAGTTATTTTCTTTCACTAGCATTAGAACCTTGCATTTGTCTACATTAAAGTGCATCTGGCACTTCTCCGACCACAACTTATCCAGTAGATGAGTAAGAAACAAGTGCATCAGTAGGGTATCTTTATTGTTGAAACGTTTTGCCTGATAGTAGATATATGAAGACGATGTTATCAGTCTTTCACCCTTGAAGACGTATTGTTGAGGTGGTCAGTCCCTAAGCCTGGAGAAGAGTTTTGCTCCATAGTCTGGAACAATGTCCACTAGTATCATACCTGTAATGAGAGTTTTAATGTAAGAAATCTGTCATAAGTACCACGTTTTTCTGAAACCGAGACTGTGCAATTTTTCGAATTGTTCAAGAATCAGACCTGAGGTTAGCAGTGGCCGCTTGAACACAGGCTGGCACTTGTTCACTCAGTATGTGAAGGCACAAGAATATTCATGGAGCTTATGTGATAAGGATTTTGTGAATTACAACGTTGTGAAGTCTATTGTATCAATATTATTTTTATTAACACATCGGCCGTTTCCCACCAAGGCAGGGAGGCCCGTAAAAGAAAAACTTTCATCATTATTCAATCCATCACTGTCTTGCCAGAGGCGCGCTACAGTTATAAAACTGCAACATTAACACCCCTCCTTCAGAAGAGAGTTGAGGTTGAACGGGCAGTCTAAAATTTTACAAAGCGGCACAAGACAGCGGATGATGTTAACTTTAGTGATTTGATGCAGATGATTTTTGTCAATTTCTTAAGAGGCTGTCAGTTGAGATGTTCGTTATTGCTTGTTCAAGCTGTCTGTCCGAGAGTGAGCACATTATTCTAAATCATCTCGACAGTACTCACTACTCTTTATCACTCAGGTGATGAAGGATACCGATTGAAAAATTCCTGCAGGTGAAGTAAAGAGCTGTTAATATCAACGCACCTACAAGGAACATTCACAGGTAGGAACCGCCAAAGGTACCTGCATGTTTTGGTACTGCAGTAAGGTTAATCATGTTGTCACTGATTGCTTCAAACTCCAGGGAAAGTCTTCAGGAAGTGGTAAGTCTGGGAACACGAGTAATTTCACTAATCAGAAGCTTATTGGTAATATTTATCCGGTAGCAAAGTCTTAATTCCTTGCTCCACCTGGCTTGCACGAAATATATATATCGTGCCGAACAGGTAAAACTTGCAATTTTGGCTTACGGTTCTTCTTGCCGAATAAGACTAGCGAAAACTTATGTATGCAATAATTTCACAAAAAATCATCCCGAACCTAACGAAAAAAAATATTTCATTGTGTTTGTTTATTATTAAATTATTCTAAATTATCTAAAATATATTTAGTTGGGTTAGGCTAAATTAAATTGCGCTTGTTATAATAAGGTTAGGTAAGTTTTCTAAGGTTCTTTTGGTACCAAATTATTAATTTTTACATTAACATAAATGAAAAAAAAATATTTAAACGAATAAGAGAAAATTTTAGAAAGGACTTAATTTTAAATGAGTTCTTGCTAATCGTCCAGTTTTACATATTCGGCACCACATATATATTATTAAAAGCAAGGCAAAGTAACAACGGGGAATGTAAGAACATGAATTAAACACTTGTTAATGTGTTTAGTAATGGTATATATGGTAGGTACTTTACAGTTTATTTTACATCACACCTTGGTTAGTAGAGAATTATTCAGTTTTTTAAATAAAACTGATAATTTAAAATCTACACATCCGAATGTACAAGTCAAGTTTTCTTTTAACATAGCCCATCAACACAAACTTTGATGCCTACCAGAAAAGGCATTCTCCAGTAACTGCTCTAAATCCAACAGTTCCAAGACATTAACCGTTTCATTTAGATTTCAAATTTGCATCAAAACAGTCTAAAGTTATTGGGTGTCTTTCTTCTTATAGAATACACCAGTATTAATATTTTGAAGTCGATGAATTGAGGCATTCGTTAGTTACTGAATGGAAATTGGGAGTAATGGAGGTCAATACCAACATGAATTTTTTTTTTTTTTTTTTTTTTTTTTTGGGGGAAATACTACGTGGCTGAAATTTTGAAACCATTAAAAGAAGGATTCTCCAGTTTTCACAAAGATTTCACCAATTCCAAGTTTTATAAAACAAAATAGTGCACTGACAAATTTGCTTATACATAAACGAAATTTAATGGGTACTATTTTGGTTGTAAGATGTAACAGCCATTAAATACTGAAGCCATTCAGAAGAGGAAGACTCAAATATATTTAACGTGATTTAACGAAAATAAAAATCTCTCACAGTTTTTCACATAAATCTGGCAGATGTTCACTTACACTTAATTTTCATTCTCCGCCAACATCGATTTAGGAGGCATTTTTTTGAACGTTCGAAGGAGCGTCTCAGAAATTTTGCAAGTTATTGAAGTCATTCCTAAGATCCTGTAAAAATTACCATACATTAAGCCTGAAAATCTGACGTCGCAAGAAAATAACGAAAAGTTGGAGGAAGAAATTTTTTTGAAGCCTCTTTCAGGGCATCTAATTAATTACTAAGATGACTTTTATAAAATGGGGATTCTTTGAAGCTATTGTTAATAATTATTTTGCAATGCAGTGTAGGCAGATTAACATTTAACTGATGAAACTAAAGGCGTGTCAAAATGTTATTATCAATTGATAGCCTTTTATATTCCGAGTGACATAATCCATGATTTTTATTATCAATAATGTTAAATAATTAGATGTGTTAAGGGAAAATTCAATCTTCAGCTTAGTGTAATGAGTAATGGCCTCAAGTAATGTCCTGATTGTCACGCTA
Organism: Cherax destructor; assembly: GCA_009830355.1. Taxonomy (NCBI): domain Eukaryota; kingdom Metazoa; phylum Arthropoda; class Malacostraca; order Decapoda; family Parastacidae; genus Cherax; species Cherax destructor. The sequence continues at coordinate 6,821 of WNWK01013394.1, forward strand.
AAGCTTTAAAGTTAAATCTATCTTATTTATTTAGTATATTATATGGTGAGTGACAGAATCCATCGTTCGTACATTAATTTTTTTATGAATATACGAGTATACTGTCCTTAGGTAAGGTTTGTCAGGAAACAAGTGTTTCCTGACGCTGGTCTTAGTCAGATGATGACCCGCCGTTGGGGCTTTTGGTCATCTGCCCGAGGCCTTCCGCAGGCTTACCGGTCCACCTCTTTAAAAATTATGGTTATATTTATAACCATTTAGTATATATGTAACCTGTCCTATATGCATGTCTTAATATCAATTACATCCGTCTCTGCTTCCTATGCATAAATGTTTTATGTAAGTCATTTGTGTCAGTGCGGAATATAAATTAGTGAACCTACAATAAATAATAATTTTTACAATTATATAAATATCTTACACTCCCGTCTTTTTTCCTGCCTCACTTTCTTAGGTTAAGAAGCAGACAACCCGCGCTCTTTAATCTGTAATTAGCAGAAGTTTCTAATCTTTAAAAATAAAGTCCTGGTAAGTTGATCAATTACCTAGCCGCTATTAGGAAGCGTTTATCCATACTTAGTAAAATTGGGGATATAATTATATAAGTAGGTTTCCTGGGAGGTACACGACCGTGAGTCCTGCTTACACTCCTGTGTGAGGCAGTGTGAGTTCCCCCATGACTGTCACTCTGTGTTCTGAGTGTCACTGTACAGCTCATCAACAACCTTTGACATTCGTGAGAAAATGCTCGCTCCAGATTTTTAATAAACTCAGTGTTGTCAGACATTATATATCCTTTTTTTTTTTATTTCGTTATTGTCGGATAATACTGGTCAACAGTGGTTTTAGTTCTCGTTTAAAAACATCTGTTTCTAACTAATTCTTGGTGGCTGAACTCAAATTTGAACCTAATTTCTCTCCAACACTTACAAGTTCAGTGAATTTGAACCAGACGGCGAAGAATTTCAACGTTTGGTTCAATTTCACTGTAGAGATGTCAAGTAAAACCTGGCAATCACTTTAATGGTAGACTACTGCTGGACGCTGCTGCGGGAAGAGACATATTGAACACAAGCCTGAAAACTCTCATGTAAATATGTTTGTATGACTATAGAAATGTCTTAGGCAGTAGGTTGGTAGACAGCAACCACCCAGGGAGGTACTACCGTCCTGCCAAGTGAGTGTAAAACGGAAACCTGTAATTGTTTTACATGATGGTAGGATTGCTGGTGTCTTTTCTGTCTCATAAACATGCAAGATTTCAGGTACGTCTTGTTACTTCTACTTACACTTAGGTCACACTACATACATATACACACCCCTATGAGTTTTCTTCTATTTTCTTACTAGTTCTTGTTCTTGTTTATTTCCTCTTATCTCCATGGGAAAGTGGAACAGAATTCTTTTTCTGTAAGCCATGCGTGTCGTAGGAGGCGACTAAAATGCCGGGAGCAAGAGGGTAGTAACCCCTTCCCCTGTATACATTACTAAAGTTAAAATGAGGAAAAAAAATTTTTGGGGGCCACCCTGCCTCGGTGGGATACGGCCGGTTTGTTGAAAGAAGACTATGGAAATTTCTGTTATTTTTGTTACGCATATATATAAAAAAAATTGTTAAGTAAAAGGACACAAATGCAACTAATGTGACATTTTATTGTGGCAACGTTTCGCTCTCCAGGAGCTTTTTCAAGCCGTTACCTGGCAACGTTTCGCTCTCCAGGAGCTTGACAAAGCTCCTGGAGAGCGAAACGTTGCCATAATAAAATGTCACATTAGTTGCATTTGTGTCCTTTTACTTAACATATTGTCGGTAATTCTACCAATATTAATACATAAAAAAATTTGTTCAGAGAGACTAGTTTTTGTCACTGTATGTACTACACTTAGTATCTATGCATAATACCTGATTGTTATGTAACGTGCGACATGGGGTTCTTGAACCTTAAATACCAAAAAATGATCAGATTCGTGAGCAGCGCATCAAAGTTGTCTTAAAACAACTAAACTGGTTCCTGAACTGAATAAAAAAATAATTTTGTTGACTAATGTATAACAAGTAAATATTGGTTAATATACGTTAACTTAACAAACCTAACTAAAACTAACCGAGGATAATATGAAAATATCTGTCAAGGTGATAAATAAAACATGTTGAACACCTGGGTAAGTTTACTGACGTGAAGCTTCTCCAGCTCAGCAGCCCTTCTTTCCAGGTTGATACTCAGGCGTCTTAATTACTGGAGAGAGTGTGTGAAGCGGATAAATAATTTAGAGGTGTTCAACCCTTCAGCTCTGGTAAGTGTTCACGTTGAGGGTAACCTCAACTTCTTCCACCGTCTCCAATAATGAGGCCGTGTCATAGTTAGTTTGAAAAAGATTGTTACGAAGACGAAACGTGTTTCACAAGTGTCTTAATCATCAACTGGTCAGTACTGTATACCACTACACAATAACAATAACAACACCAATTATATGATGAAAATTTGTGACAAATTTGGAGTACTCAGAAATGCATGAAGGGTAATATGTTGAGTTCCTGGAGTTTACCTGGAGTCACTTCCATTGGTCACCGCCCCCGGTGCCCGGTCCCAGACCAGGTCTTAAAGTTGCTGGTTTGATCGATCAAGCTTTTAGTGCCAGCCGCCCAGTGTATGCACCACAACCCGGCTGATCAGGAACTGTTTTGAGGAAACTGTCAAACTTCCTTTTTAAGACAGCTAGGGGTTTGCTGCTAAACCCCTAATGCATGAAGGGAGGATGTTGAAGAGTTGGGGTCCCTTAACACTTATTAAATTCTCTTTCAGGTTGAGCTGTCACCTGGGTAGCTGCCCCAGACCTTTATTCTTTTTGGATTTACTGTTTGTTCATCAAACAATTTTCTATATTCACTGCTCTGAAAATTCAATCACATTGTCTAAGTTCTCCTGCCATTTTCACCCCTCCCAGACTTTGACTCTTGTGACTGCTATATACTAGACAAGATTTAGGGCGGCAGTGTTTACTTTACTGGTGCTTCTGGGGTTTTATCAGCCTAATAGTCCGTGAGAAAAAGCTAACAAATTTGAACTTAATTACCAAATTGAGGGGCTTAAGGCTTTATTTTATTTTTAATTAGCCTGATATTTTTACGATATAAAATCTTGCTATGGTATCATATGGCTCCCAGCTAACTGCACATTTGAGGTCGATCTTTAACGCTGTTTTCTTTTTGAGACAAATTTATTTAATATCCGTTCTCAATTTGCAACAACTAAAGAATCACTTAATCAGTAATTAATAAAATAATCTGTTTTGTGTTGTTTCAACGTAGAATTGTATAATGAACATAACTCATTATTTATCGCGTCAGTGGCCAGTGAACTGTTTGTCAAAAAATCATTGAAAAAATTATTCATAAATTATTAATGCTTAAGGAAGCTCAGCTAGTGAAATGAAATTAAGATTAACTATAGCTATTCATTTTTTCTAAAAGATATTAAAAAATTATAATTGTTTACAGTCACTATTTATGAATAATAATATCAATATTCTAATACGTTTTGCTTCATAAATACTCTTTTAGTGAATTGAACTCTATATAATTCCCTTGCACAGTACTTTTAATCTGAGTTCAAAAGCCATCAAAATGTTGGACAGCCTAGTGAAGTTAGAGAGAAAATCATGTAAACTGTATATTATATGTAGGAAGATATTAATGGAGACAAATGACTGGTAATAGGCAGTCAAGTGTGTATTGCTAATCATTCATTGATTATTAACGAATAAGAAAATAAATAACATGAACAAATGGCCTTGAGCCTTTAAAGCCAGCAGAAATGTACAGAGCTAACGAAACACTTGATAACATTACTATTCAGCACATAAACAGAAGACTGATCTCTTTAACAGAAGAGTGAAATAACCTGGACGTCTGTAACAGAAAGATCGGTGTATGGAAGACGCGGTCACAACGCAGAACGCAGTCTGGGAGGTCGATTCCAGAGACGGTTTGAGAGATCGATCCCAGGGACGTAGGTTTGTGGGACACAGTCTGGGAGGACAAAGCCTGGGAGGTTAGTATTGAAGGTTGATCCCAGCGAAGTCATCTGAGAGGTTAGTCCCAGTGAAACCTGTTTTAGAGAAAATTAATGACCTAAGTTTGCGAGCAGAGTGCACACCCTCGGCCACTTAACCACTGTTGTCCCCCTCTTCTCTGTCCTCTCCCCCACCAACTGTCACTGCTATTTCACTGTCACTGCTATTTCCAACCACTCGGCGGAGAGGCACCATCCAACCCCACACTTCCCCTCCTGACGGAGGGGAAAGTGTGGGGTTGATTTTTAAAGAGACTAGCGAAAAAGAATGGAAAACATGGAGATTTGTTGGGGGATGGAGGAGGGTGGATGGATAGTAGATGGAGAATGAGCTGTATTGCCAGGGATCTTCTCTGAGTGGGGAAAACCCACAAGTGAGCTCTAGCTCGAGGCCCAACAAGGGAACAGATTCCTATTTCCTTTACGTTTTAGCAATTTTCTCTCATATTCATTTATTTAATATCACTTCAGTTACAGATGAGCTCCATCTATTGGTCCTTGAGTCATAACTTAATGATTCTTTCATATTATATTTTTATAATAAATAAGAGCCCTATTAACTATTTCTTTTCAATAAAAATTTAGGAGATGGCGGAGGATATAAGGAGAAGAGTGAATGCGAGGTTGACAGCATGAAATTCATTGGTATAATTAGTGAGATAAAAGGATGCAACAATATTCTGAAGCATAGGCGACACGTTCTTTCCTTGGGCTCTGATTTATATATATATATATATATATATATATATATATATATATATATATATATATATATATATATATATATATTGCATAATAATAAACTCATGTCGTACTAAAAGACTACCAGTGAATATATAGAAGAGTGAATGGAGACTCGAACCATAGTAGTGACAGTATCAGGCCCAACGCTGTGCCGCTAAGCCACACGAAGCTAACAATAGGAAGGTTTTCTACCAGCTTAATCGTGACTTGGTTGTATCAGAGTTATAAGATGTGACCCAACAGTCTCCTCCAAAGCTCCAGAGTATTCATGTTGCATTTGTTCTCATATCGTTAAAACCAATTACCCGATAAACTCAAGATAAGTCGTAATGAACTACTGTCAATGAATAAAAAAAAGAAGACGGGAGCTTAGTTCAAGGTCCATGTAGTAGCAGGCTGGTGTACCACTGAGCCTAGAGAGAGTTCCGGGGGTCAACGCCCCCGCGGCCCGGTCTGTGACCAGGCACAACCACACTGACCCTACTGCCTCTTTTCGAAGCTCCGGGACATTAATGGCACATCTATTTTCACACTCCTCAATGCCATATAGTCCTTAAACTTATTTAAAGACTATAACATACATGGTTTTGAGGGGTATGAGTACAGCATTACCATGAAAACTTCTGTGTCTGTGGGAAGAGACAGGAGGGTCACAGTTGGTGCCGCTGATACATCCCAGTCTCAGAAGAGACAGGAGGGTCACAGTTGGTGCCGCTGATACAACCCAGTCTCAGAAGAGACAGGAGGGTCACAGTTGGTGCCGCTGATACAACCCAGTCTCAGAAGAGACAGGAGGGTCACAGTTGGTGCCGCTGATACAACCCAGTCTCAGAAGAGACAGGAGGGTCACAGTTGGTGCCGCTGATACAACCCAGTCTCAGAAGAGACAGGAGGGTCACAGTTGGTGCCGCTGATACAACCCAGTCTCAGAAGAGACAGGAGGGTCACAGTTGGTGCCGCTGATACAACCCAGTCTCAGAAGAGACAGGAGGGTCACAGTTGGTGCCGCTGATACAACCCATTCTCAGAAGAGACAGGAGGGTCACAGTTGGTGCCGCTGATACAACCCAGTCTCAGAAGAGACAGGAGGGTCACAGTTGGTGCCGCTGATACAACCCAGTCCCAGAAGAGACAGGAGGGTCACAGTTGGTGCCTGATAACCAGTCTCAGAAGATACAGGAGGGTCACAGTTGGTGCCGCTGATACAACCCAGTCTCAGAAGATACAGGAGGGTCACAGTTGGTGCCGCTGATACAACCCAGTCTCAGAAGATACAGGAGGGTCACAGTCTCACTTCTGTTGTCCTTCCCACAAATATCTGATATTAACAAAATACATCAGATGGACGCTTAAGCTTCTTTAAATAATGATGATCAAAATTACATTTTAAAAAATATTTTCACAGTTTTAAGAAATTAAAATAATTACATGTATAGTCATATTTTATCAAGCATTTCATTGAGGGTAAAAAACAATAATATGTAAATGAGACACGTGTGCTGCTTTAGGAGTCATTTGTGAGAAGTTTCACCCACAAAGACTAACAATCCAATAAAGAGACAAAGTAAACAGAGTAATAGAAAACAGGACAGAGCAACGTTATGTCAGACTGGGCTTTTTAAGGTCAGTTTTGATTGCACAATTTTCTCTGGTACTTTGACGATTTTGCCGCATCTTTGTGTTGTTCATTTCTGTCTTGCGTCAGTGGGACGGTGCGACTCAAGGCCCTGGTGAGTTACTTTGTAGAGTGAGAAGGGTGAAAATTTTGATTTTATACAAAAATTAGGTAAAGTAATTAGTAGTTCGGCTCCCTGATCTATTTGAAATGCTAAAATGAAAGAGTAAGAGATCCTGTGTAATGGGTATGTTAGAAAAACATAGATATCTCTTACTCTCTCATTTTAACATGTCAAACAGATCACAAACTACATAAAATAAAACATCCTGTGTAATGAGTGTGCTAGAAAAACAATATTTTTTTGGGCCGAATTTCATCCCAGAATGTGTCATGTATTAGCTGAACCAATACAGTATATATCACAGATAAGAATGGGTGTCATGCGCGAGCTGAACCAATACAGTATATATCACAGATAAGAATGGGTGTCATGCGCGAGCTGAACCAATACAGTATATATCACAGATAAGAATGGGTGTCATGCACGAGCTGAACCAATACAGTACCACATATAAGGATGGGTGACATGCTTATGCTAAACCAATACAGTAAGACAGAGAGCGGTGGGAGGGGAGGCCTGGTGCCTCTCCCAGTTTCTCTCACAGGACTGGGAAATTACGGCTTCCACATACTTTGCTGACACTTTGTTGTAGTTTACCATGAAGTTCTTATTTATGGTGAGCAGTTACAGGCCGCGCTACTCTTCATTATTAATGAGAATTTTACCTCACCGGATCATCTTCGCTCTCTTTCTCAGCGGATCATCCTCGCCCTCTTTCTCACGGGATCATCCTCGCCCTCTTTCTCACGGGATCATCCTCGCCCTCTTTCTCACGGGATCATCCTAGCCCTTTTTCTCAGCGGATTAGCCTAGCCCTCTTTCTCAACAGATCATCCTCGTCTTATTTCTCAGATCATCCTCATCCACTCTCTCAGCTCTAACTTAATGACCTAACTTGATACAAAATATGAACTCATACTATTGTGCTTACTATATATATATATATATATATATATATATATATATATATATATATATATATATATATATATATATATATATATATATATATATATATATATATATAGCAAAAAGATCACAGTAATCAGGTGATATCAGAATATGCATATATACCTTGACTAATTTAAATGATTTCAATATGGTTAGTTTTGATGTTACCTCCTTGTTTACAAAAGTTCCAGTTGATGATTTACTAAGTTTCTTATCTGAAGAACTGGTTAATTATGATTTACCATTGCCAGTTCCTACTATCATTAAACTTATTAAACTTTGTATTGTTGATGCAAAATTTGTATTTAATGATGAGTTTTACACAGAAGTTTGGTATGGCAATGGGCAATCCTCTTTCACCTGTTCTTAGTAACTTATATATGGAATTTTTCGAAACAAGATTGCTTAACACTATCCTTCCCAATAGAGCTAAGTGGTATAGATATGTTGATGATATTTTGTGCCTTATGCCTAAGAATGTAGACATAAACCATTTCCTTGTTAAATTAAATAGCTTAGCTCATTCTATAAATTTTACTGTTGAATTCGAAGTAAATAACTCATTGCCCTTCCTAGATGTTTTTATTATTAAGGGTAACATTGATTTTAAATTTAAAATTTACAGAAAACCTACAAATAATTGTTCCTATGTACACTATTACTCTTCACATCAAGATAGAGTTAAAGTGTCGGTTTTTTCTTCAATGTTTTTGAGAGCTTTACGTATTTGTAGTCCAGAGTTCATAGATGAAGAAATCTCTAAAATTTATGAAATAGCTAATGATTTAAAATACCCTAGAAACATAATTGATAAATCTTTAAAATAGCTAGGAATACTTTTACAATCCCAAAGGGACAACCAACCTTATTCAACCAAAAATATGTTGGTTCTCCTTACCATGAAAACTTGGTTGATATGCCTTCCTTTCTTAAGAATTTTAATATCAAAGTTGTATTTAAAAATCTTGATACAGTAAAAGACTTTTGATAAAAAATTCCCCCCAAAATGCTGACGGATGTGTCTATAAGATTCCCTGTAAAATATGCGATAAAGTTTATTATGGACAAACTGGTAAAAGTCTTGAACTAAGATTAAAACAACATAAATATAGCATTAGAACTGGACAAGATTCTAATGCTCTATTTATTCATGTGAAGATTTTAACCATCCAATTGATTTTCAAAATGCTGAGAAGGTTGTATCAAGCAAGTCCATGGTTGAGAGGAATATAATAGAATCATGTTTCATTAAAAGCAGTTTTGAAAATAATATGAATATTTCTTTTGGTTTATATAAATTGGATTCTTTTATAATTAATAAAATTTGGGAAGAATTTAATGATAAATTGGACTAATCTTAATTCTTGGGAAGAGTTTCAGGTCCTTTCTTGTTTTCCTCTTCACAGAGTCGTGAGATGTTACGCTACTGTGAGGTGTAGTCTTTGTTAGTGTGATGTGACTGTGAGGTGTAGTCTTGCCCTTATATAAGTCCTCTTGTCATGTTTCCTTTTATAGTTCCTTGATAATGTGAGTAGTCACGAAAGCGCTTGGAATTCCTCTATTTTTTCATAGTGGTTGTCTTGCATATATATATATATATATATATATATATATATATATATATATATATATATATATAAAGCTCCAGCATAAACCTTCCTCTGAATCTTTTTTCCATGACAGCTGCAACAGAACACAATCATAACACAAGACACAAAACCCTCTTCGACATCCTCCGTGTCCGACTCAACGTATGCAAAAACTCAATGTGTATAAAAGGCCCAAAGATCTGGAATTCATTACCTGAATCATCGAAATGTTTCCTATTTGTCAATCGATTTAGAGCTATTGTTAAAAAGCGCCTCATCTCTCAAACGTAATGAAACCTGCAATATGCTCTATCAAACAAACCCAGCTCATTCAACTCTGTTCTTATTGCAAAGTTCCTCTCCAACTCCCATAGAAAATTAATTACTCATCTTGTCCCATTATATTTCTACTGTAACGAAGTAACTTCCTGTATCCTCATTATCTTATTCAGTCACTAAACAAACCTGAAGATTACTGAATCAGTTGAAATAACAAATTTTACTTTAAAATTCTACTTTACGTACATTAGCTTCCTTTCTTATTGTGCACATAACAGTAGTTAACTACTCTTACAATTGTACTGTTGTTAATTTAATTACCTAACGTATTGTAGATTTAAGAAATCCTACTATATGATATATGTCTAATCTTAAGCAGTCGTTAAGCATTAGAATTACTTTGCCTGAAGTGCATTGCTTCAGTGCCCAATAATATTTTATTACATACAAACTACATTATCTGTGTACCGCATAAAATAAATAAAAATCTGAATTTGATTTTGACTCTGGAGCTACAGCAAGCTCAGTTTGCATTGGTATTAGAGTTCTGTCCTTTGATTTCCATCCCGTTCTCTTGCCGGCAAAAATTCCCCATTCATTCTTGAGATAAATGCAATACGAATGTTGTTTTGCTGCAGCACTGGTTGTGGGGAAAGTTGCAAGGCGAATGTTGAACAATGTGACTTGCTAGCTCTGACTCCGACTCTGACTCCGGCTCTAGATAACTAGATAACTCGGTATCAGTTTCTAGATAGTACTCTCTCTCTGTCTGTATCTCTGTCTGGCTCTCTCTGTCAGTTGCTATAAATCTGGCAGTGTGTAGCGTGTGCCTGAGCAAACATTTTAATCACTGCTTTCTGATATACTTTACTTCGTCAAGTGTTTAGAGGTCACCTCTCCGGTCGCATGGTGGAGTTGCTACCACTGTATCTTCCATGAAACGTTAATTAGTTACATTGACATTCGACCTTGGCACCATGAGTGGGGTCACAGGGTTAACTACATACTTGACTCATGCGGCGCTTTGCCCTTACAACAATGTTTTTCATTGAGAATTTAATAATTTTCATAGGAATTAAAGTATTCTTGACTGGCGTTGAACAGGTTACATGCAGTCTTAATGATCCACTTGTAATCATTAGGCTGTAAACCAAGTTAACCTACCAACCTGTGTTCCTGTTGGGGCCAGATTCATCCACAGCCGACTACCAATTTACATTGGTAATGTAGATCTCAGATGTTACTTTTCATGTGGACTTGTCTGGTAAGTTCTTTGAGGGGTTTGTACACACTGAGTATACTGTATAAACAACTGTTCTGGTAATGGGCCCTATAATTCCTCTTTGAAGAATTTACGAGTCTGAATTCTCGTTCCTTTGATGCGTGTGGTTCAAGGAACAGCGGTGCTGTGGTTCAAGGAACAGCGGTGCTGTGTGGCACTTGGAAAATTACATCCCGGTATTGCAGGCAATTTAATATCCGGCTGGTGATTTTGAAACTGGCTGGCACTGGTTTTGGCTCTCTTTTGCTTTGATTAGCTTTTGCTCTGGGGTTTTCTGGCTATGTCCTTAGCTTCCTCTAGCTCTGGGTCTGGCTCCTTTCTGTCTGGCTCTGGCTGGTCATAGGTCTTTCTCTCTCTTTTTATCCCACACATATTTTATTACACAAAATATCTTACTCGCTTTTTAGGAAGCGGCGTCTTGGAAATGTTTTCTCAGGAAATTTTCTACAATTCAAGAGTGACAACAAGTGCAGAGTGACAACAAGTGCAGAGTGACAACAAGTGCAGAGTGACAACAAGTGCAGAGTGACAACAAGTGCAGAGTGACAACAAGTGAAGAGTGACAACAAGTGAAGAGTGACAACAAGTGCAGAGTGACAACAAGTGAAGAGTGACAACAAGTGCAGTGACAACAAGTGAAGAGTGACAACAAGTGAAGAGTGACAACAAGTGCAGAGTGACAACAAGTGAAGAGTGACAACAAGTGCAGAGTGACAACAAGTGAAGAGTGACAACAAGTGCAGAGTGACAACAAGTGCAGAGTGACAACAAGTGCAGAGTGACAACAAGTGCAGAGTGACAACAAGTGCAGAGTGACAACAAGTGCAGAGTGACAACAAGTGCAGAGTGACAACAAGTGCAGAGTGACAACAAGTGCAGAGTGACAACAAGTGAAGAGTGACAACAAGTGCAGAGTGACAACAAGTGCAGAGTGACAACAAGTGCAGAGTGACAACAAGTGCAGTGACAACAAGTGAAGAGTGACAACAAGTGCAGAGTGACAACAAGTGCAGAGTGACAACAAGTGCAGAGTGACAACAAGTGAAGAGTGACAACAAGTGCAGATTGACAACAAGTGAAGAGTGACAACAAGTGCAGATTGACAACAAGTGAAGAGTGACAACAAGTGAAGAGTGACAACAAGTGCAGAGTGACAACAAGTGCAGAGTGACAACAAGTGCAGAGTGACAACAAGTGCAGAGTGACAACAAGTGCAGAGTGACAACAAGTGAAGAGTGACAACAAGTGCAGAGTGACAACAAGTGCAGAGTGACAACAAGTGCAGAGTGACAACAAGTGCAGTGACAACAAGTGAAGAGTGACAACAAGTGAAGAGTGACAACAAGTGAAGAGTGACAACAAGTGCAGAGTGACAACAAGTGCAGAGTGACAACAAGTGCAGAGTGACAACAAGTGCAGAGTGACAACAAGTGAAGAGTGACAACAAGTGCAGAGTGACAACAAGTGCAGAGTGACAACAAGTGCAGAGTGACAACAAGTGCAGTGACAACAAGTGAAGAGTGACAACAAGTGAAGAGTGACAACAAGTGAAGAGTGACAACAAGTGCAGAGTGACAACAAGTGAAGAGTGACAACAAGTGCAGTGACACAAGTGAAGTGAAAAGTGGAGTGACAACAAGTGCAGAGTGACAACAAGTGCAGAGTGACAACAAGTGCAGAGTGACAACAAGTGAAGAGTGACAACAAGTGCAGATTGACAACAAGTGAAGAGTGACAACAAGTGCAGATTGACAACAAGTGAAGAGTGACAACAAGTGAAGAGTGACAACAAGTGCAGAGTGACAACAAGTGAAGAGTGACAACAAGTGAAGAGTGACAACAAGTGAAGAGTGACAACAAGTGAAGAGTGACAACAAGTGAAGAGTGACAACAAGTGCAGTGACAACAAGTGAAGAGTGACAACAAGTGAAGAGTGACAACAAGTGCAGAGTGACAACAAGTGAAGAGTGACAACAAGTGCAGATTGACAACAAGTGCAGAGTGACAACAAGTGCAGAGTGACAACAAGTGAAGAGTGACAACAAGTGCAGAGTGACAACAAGTGCAGAGTGACAACAAGTGCAGAGTGACAACAAGTGAAGAGTGACAACAAGTGCAGAGTGACAACAAGTGCAGAGTGACAACAAGTGCAGAGTGACAACAAGTGCAGAGTGACAACAAGTGCAGAGTGACAACAAGTGCAGAGTGACAACAAGTGAAGAGTGACAACAAGTGCAGAGTGACAACAAGTGCAGAGTGACAACAAGTGCAGAGTGACAACAAGTGCAGAGTGACAACAAGTGAAGAGTGACAACAAGTGAAGAGTGACAACAAGTGCAGAGTGACAACAAGTGCAGAGTGACAACAAGTGCAGAGTGACAACAAGTGAAGAGTGACAACAAGTGCAGAGTGACAACAAGTGCAGAGTGACAACAAGTGCAGAGTGACAACAAGTGCAGAGTGACAACAAGTGCAGAGTGACACTTATCTGTAAAACAGGAATTGTTTAGAGGAGGGAGACACCCTGGAGAAGTCTTACACAAACACACACACATACACACAGGAGCTATGAATCGACCCCTGCAACCACATATAGGTGAATACATACACATACATACGCGTAAACATATGCACACACATGAACATACACACTCATACATACGCGTACATACTCATACAAGTAAAAGGACACAAATGCAACTAATGTGACATTTTATTGTGGCAACGTTTCGCTCTCCAGGAGCTTTGTCAAGCCGGCTTGACAAAACTCCTGGAGAGCGAAACGTTGCCACAATAAAATGTCACAGTAGTTGCATATGTGTCCTTTTACTTAACATATTGTCGGTAATTCTACCAATATTAATACATACTCATACAAGCGCATACACACACACATGCACGCACAGAGTTCCAACTTTAAGACTAATTTGTAAATTGAAATATATAACAAAATAAAAATAAAAATTATTACAATAAATGAGACATTAAAAGGAATATGAAATGGTTATAAGAAGAAAAAATTCTTGAGGGGTAGATATCATAAATGGGGTGCCATAAGGATCTATATTTGCCCCCCCCCAAAAAAAAAATCAATTTCAATAAATGGCGTACTATAAGAAACAAAAATTTATATTATTGTTTTTGCTGATGCTGTAAGAATTTTAGGAAAAATCTCTAAAAGATTTTTTAGATAAAATGAACAAATGGAGTGACAGATGGATAATTAAATTTAATGTAAAAAAAATTCTGGAAATGGAAATAAGAGAAAGCGAAATCGAGCCACATGGAGAATATTAATGGAGAGAGAGAATGACCTCAAAGTTGATACAAAAATTCACTAGATCATATAAATGAAATTTTCAGAAATTCATATGCTACGCTGACGAACTAAAAATGTTTTTTCAAACATATGAATTGAGAAATTAAAAAAAAATCAGTGTAGGCTAAAAAAATGATTTATGGTGAAAACCTGGAAATACTAAAAATGTCTATTTTTGGTAGGAGGAAAAGAGAATAAATGATGATGTATTAGACAAATGTGCAACATCTTGGTTTCTTTCTTTGGAGACGTTTCGCCCCCCAGTGACTTTACCAATACAATATATGGACGTGATATGAAGACTGATGAGCACCGTAGTCTTCAAGACTACGGTATTCATCACCTGCTGCTAGACTCATCTACTGAATACTATATATATTTCTGTCTTCATATCATGTACATATTGTATTGATAATGCCACTGGAGGGCGAAACGTCTACAAGGAAAGAAACCAAGATTTTGCACATTTGTCGGTATTTAATACCACTGATATACATAATAAAAGATACCCACATGTCATACCAGAATATGAAAGAATAAATAATGAAGGCGTCTTATTACCCTCAAGAGGGATAGTAAGAGAGTACAGTTGCAAAGCGAAGAAAAGTGGAAATGAGATAACAGAGAAATTTTCTTAGCAGAGTGAATCCCCTTCAAGGGTGGGGGATGGGGAAATCCCTTGCAGGGGCGAAGGGTGCTCTCTATCAGAGGAATTTGACCTTCCCAACGTCCCTCTCTTTCCGTCTTCTCCATTAGACCTTCTTTGGGGATATCCCAATTGTGAATTCCGGTTCCTAGGTTTAACGAAAAGGAAATAGTTGTTCATATCGTTCCGTTGAGAACCTCAGTTGTTGTTGTTTGCTGTGAGAACTGGATTATCTGGGATGTTCCGAGCTGCCCTCCGGGGTCCTTGTGGCCGTCTTGCGTGTTCGTACGTGACTGGAGTATCCCTAGAGGTGCCTGTCGGTTCCGGGAGATGAGGAGCTAAAGGGGTATTATTCTAGACGCGTTTCCGGTCTTCCTGCCATGTTGGCTGAGCCTGGCTTGGTTGATGTGAGAGATGCCATCCTGAAGTGCTAGTTTACTGGCATGAAGAGTTGTGTAGGCAGCGGTTTCCAACCAGCATCTGCTCTTGAACGTACTCTTGAACGTAAAGGGGAATTTTTTTTTGTTTCTCTTCTTGAGCTGCCCCTCTCCCACTCTCCCATTTTTTAACGAAAATACAATAACGACTTTGATCATGGATATTATTAGTCATACTCATGTGGCACTATAACTGGCACTCCTCGCTCTTTTTTAAGAAACATGCTGTGTGTAAACCTCTTCCTCTCCAAACTGTATTTCAAGGACAATTCTGGACGAAATATTTTCTCTGCGGCCAACGACACCTACTGATTACCTCACTGACCATGGTATTATCATAGCACTTGAGGCTATGTGAAGAATACTGAGCAAGCTTACAAACGTTCCTCCCTCCTCAGTTCTATTGACGACATTCCTGTCATGATACCAAGACATTCTTCTCTCAGTTCTAGTTACGGTACTGTTCTCATCCCGCATAATATCGTCTAGTAAATGGCCCAGACTCACGAAATCGTAATGACGGTACTGGCGGAAATTCAATAAGCGGCTACCGAGTCGTAAAACTCCTCACTAGCCGAGAGTTCAATCCCCACCCGTACCGTGGTCTAGTGGCCCAGACATTCAGGAGCGACTTGAGTTCCAGAACCTCCCAGTTTTCAACTAGGAAACTCATGTCCTTCCTGACTATGGCTGGAGGCGGTATCCAAGCAATATTGTTCAAGTGACCTATGACTGCTGGGAGCTTCCTGACTTGGTTTATATTGTGGGATAACGCTTGCAACTACGGGAATTGCTCCCTACAACTCAACAATGTAGACATTGCTGGTGCTTTGGCCACCCGGCCAAGTATTATAGATCAGCGGAATGCCAGGTCTGTGGTGCAGTTGACCATAATTTATTCGGCAGTTGACCCCCCACTTCCTCTAACTAAGAAAACGCTTACCTTTGCATATTCCCACCAGTGACCTGTTTTCTTACGAAATGTGAAATCTGTTACTTTCAGGAAATGGAGGACCTGTCATTCACTCTGACAGTGACTCGACTCCTTCTCCTAGGACGACTTCCATGACAAGGATCTGAATGTTGTGTGAACTCAGATGACCTGTTGTACCCTTTACCACAATCATCCCTGTGTGCAACTCTCACAAAGTCCTCACCTGTGATGTACCTACCTTTTCGCCTTCTCCCATGCTTCCTAGTTCTGTTTCACACGTTTATAAGTCCACACGGCCTTTCCCGGCTAGTTTCTCATCTTTTACATCAACACAGTCATTAAAACTTTCTTCCAATGTATTGGTCCTCCGTGCTTAACTTTCTTCCAATGTATTGGTCCTCCGTGCTTAACTTTCTTCCAATGTATTGGTCCTCCGTGCTTAACTTTCTTCCAATGTATTGGTCCTCCGTGCTTAACTTTCCATAACTCTGGTTCTTTTCCTTGCTTCTTCCCGCGTCAGTGGCAGTTGTGGACATCCCTCCACCTCCCTGTGCTATCACTACCCACCTGTCCGCACTCAAATTACTCTCCCCTAGGGCTCCTCTACCCTCTCTGTCTCCTACTTTCATAGTTACCAAAGTTTCTCCACTCTACTGAACCTATATCTTCTGCCCCTTGTGTTGCGCTTCCTGCTGCTTCCTTGTCTCCAGAAACTATTAAGGCAATATCGGAATTTCTGGAGAAGACGAAAATGACGATGGACTCTGACCCACCTCCCATAACTTCACATTCTTATCCTCCACAATCACATCTGCTCCTGACCAACGTCTTTCTTTTGGGTTACACGTAAATAACTTATTGCAAACTTACCGCTTCCACCACACATCGACTTTGGCAGCCATCCTCGCCCACAGGCACCGCCTATTTTCTCTTCTCATTGTCGTACTATTTACTGATAATAGCTTTATTACAATGGAATATCAGGTGAATACAGACGAAGTCGGGGGAGCTCCAAGTACTGTTCTCCCAGATTTATCTTTGTATCTGTTTACAAGAACCGATATTACGTTATTCTGCTATTCTTAAGTCGAATTATGTTTTATTGCAATTATTTGATAATTTTCCTGACGAGTCATTGAACAAGAGTGTGCATCTTTTGAACAACGATGTATCTAATTCTCAACTTTTCATTTGAACATGGAGCAACTGGGAGACTGTACAATAACCTGTTTGTTATGTCATATCTTACTATACTGAAACGTCGTCATGAGGTTCTTTCTTCTATGTGCAGGTTATGAGTGTGTTCTTGAATGTTTTGTGTCACCACGTCTATGTTATCTCTACTCTCTTCCAATTCACCGTGTGTACTTACCTGTTTTTTACTAACCTATTTGTGGTTACCAGGGTCGAGTCTCGTGGCCCCGGCTCTCCGCTGGTCGCTGTAACTCGTGGACCAGCTAACTCGTCGTAGTGAGTTCTGGGTATTTTGGTTGGCAGTAGTTTATCAGTCGTTCAAAATTGACGAGTGCTGCTAACAGTGTATTTATTGTCTGTATGTGGACAAATATAAGTGTCTGGATCAGATGATTAATCTCATTACACAAACACTGTACGATTCACATGTGCTTAGTATTCAAAGGAAATAATTAATAATTAATAATTAAGGAAATAATTTAAGAGCCATCTCGATAGGTATAATTTGATTAATGATACTCAGCATGGATTCACCAGGGGCCGTTCCTGCCTAACTAATTTGTTAATTTTTTTCAGTGGGGCTTTTGAGGCAGTTGATAATGATAAAGAATTCGATATTGTTTATTTGGATTTTAGTAAGGCTTTTGATAGAGTACCACACCAGAGACTGTTAAAGAAAGTGGCAGCTCATGGCATTGGGGGAAAATTGTTGTCATGGATCGAGTCATGGCTCACCAATAGGAAGCAGAGAGTGTGCATAAGTGGGGTTAAATCGGAGTGGGGATCTGTAACAAGTGGCGTTCCTCAGGGATCGGTTTTGGGCCCGTTGTTGTTTATAATATATATAAATGACCTTGACGAGGGAATTTCTAGTGATATGAGCAAATTCGCTGATGACACGAAGATAGGTAGGATAATCGATTCAGACGTAGATGTCAGTGAACTACAGGAGGATTTAGACAAACTCAATTCCTGGTCAGAAAAATGGCAGATGCAGTTCAATGTAGATAAATGCAAAGTTCTAAAGCTCGGGAGTGTCCATAACCCAAGCACTTATAAGTTAAATAACGTAGAACTTAGCCATACAGATTGCGAGAAGGACTTGGGGGTGATGGTAAGCAGCAACCTTAAACCAAGACAGCAATGCCTAAGCGTACGTAATAAGGCAAATAGATTACTGGGATTTATATCAAGAAGTGTTAGCAACAGAAGTCCAGAGGTTATATTACAGCTTTATACATCATTAGTAAGGCCTCACCTAGATTACGCAGCTCAGTTCTGGTCTCCATATTACAGAATGGACATTAATTCGTTAGAAAACATTCAGCGTAGAATGACTAAATTAATACATAGCATTAGAAATCTTCCTTACGAAGAAAGATTGAAGACCCTTAAATTACATTCACTTGTAAGACGTAGAATGAGGGGAGACATGATCGAGGTATACAAGTGGAAAATGGGTATTAACAAAGGGGATATAAATAAGGTCTTGAGGGTATCTCTCCAAGAGAGAACCCGCAATAATGGATTCAAGTTAGATAAGCTTAGATTTAGAAAGGATATAGGAAAGTATTGGTTTGGAAATAGGGTAGTTGATGAGTGGAACAGTCTGCCTAGTGGGGTTATTGAAGCAGGGACCTTGGGTAGTTTTAAATTTAGGTTGGATAAATTCATGAGTGAAAGGGGTTGGATTTGAGTGGGAATTGCACATGAGTAAATAAAATTATCAAAGCTTATTTCTTGGGTAGCATTGAAAATATTCTGTTAGTGGGATGGAATGTGAAGGACCTGCCTAGAATGGGCCAACAGGCCTGCTGCAGTGTTCCTCTGTTCTTATGTTCTTAATTAAAAAAATCCTCTGGCCGCTTCTGGGTTCACTCGGCTGCGTGAGCTATCCATACCTAGTTTTAAATTTATGAATGGATTCTACCACTTCGCTGTCTAGGAAGTTGCACTTCCTGACCACTCTAAGACTAAAAACGCATTTCCTGACATCTCTGTGACTCATTTGTTCTTAGCTTCTAGCTGCACCCTCGTGTACCTGAGATCCGCCTCTCAAACCTACTCTTAGCTTCTAGCTGCACCCTCGTGTACCTGAGATCCGCCTCTCAAACATACTCTTAGCTTCTAGCTGCACCCTCGTGTACCTGAGACCCGCCTCTCAAACATACTCTTAGCTTCTAGCTGCACCCTCGTGTACCTGAGACCCGCCTCTCAAACATACTCTTAGCTTCTAGCTGCACCCTCGTGTACCTGAGACCCGCCTCTCAAACATACTCTTAGCTTCTAGCTGCACCCTCGTGTACCTGAGACCCGCCTCTCAAACATACTCGCCCTGTCAACCTTGTCTTAGTATTTTATACACTGCAATTATCTCACCTCTGGTCCTTCTGTCCTTTAGTGTTGTCAGGATTAGCTCCTCTAGCCTTTCCTTATAGCTCATACCCCTCAGCTTCTTGATATAAGAACATAAGAACATAAGAAAAGAGGAACACTGCAGCAGGCCTGTTGGCCCATACTAGGCAGGTCCTTCACAATCCGTCCCACTAACAGAATATTTGCTCAACCCAATTTTCAATGCTACCCAAGAAATAAGCTTTGACAATTCTACCCACTCATGCGCGAGTCCCACTCAAATCCAACCCCTCTCACTCATGAATTTATCCAACCTAAATTTGAAACTACCCAAGGTCCTAGCTCCAATAACCCTACTAGGCAGACTGTTCCACTCATCAACTACCCTATTTCCAAACCAATACTTTCCTATATCCTTTCTAAATCTAAACTTATCTAACTTGAATCCATTATTGCGGGTTCTCTCTTGGAGAGATATCCTCAAGACCTTATTTATATCCCCTTTGTTAATACCCATTTTCCACTTGTATACCTCGATCATGTCTCCCCTCATTCTACGTCTTACAAGTGAATGTAATTTAAGGGTCTTCAATCTTTCTTCGTAAGGAAGATTTCTAATGCTATGTATTAATTTAGTCATTCTACGCTGAATGTTTTCTAACGAATTTATGTCCATTCTGTAATATGGAGACCAGAACTGAGCTGCATAATCTAGGTGAGGCCTTACTAATGATGTATAAAGCTGTAATATAACCTCTGGACTTCTGTTGCTAACACTTCTTGATATAAATCCCAGTAATCTATTTGCCTTATTACGTACGCTTAGGCATTGCTGTCTTGGTTTAAGGTTGCTGCTTACCATCACCCCCAAGTCCTTCTCGCAATCTGTATGGCTAAGTTCTACGGTATTTAACTTATAAGTGCTTGGGTTATGGACACTCCCGAGCTTCAGTACCTTGCATTTATCTACATTGAACTGCATCTGCCACTTTTCTGACCACGAATTAAGTTTGTCTAAATCTTCCTGAAGTTCTATGACATCTATGTTTGAATCAATTATCCTACCTATCTTCGTGTCGTCGGCGAATTTGCTCATGTCACTAGTAATTCCCTCGTCAAGGTCATTGATATATATTATAAATAACAACGGGCCTAAGACTGATCCCTGTGGAACACCACTTGTTACAAGTCCCCACTCGGATTTAACACCATTTATGCACACTCTCTGCTTCCTATTGGTGAGCCATGACTCGATCCATGACAGCACTTTTTCCCCAATGCCATGAGCTGCCACTTTCTTTAACAGTCTCTGGTGCGGTACTCTATCAAAAGCCTTACTAAAGTCTAAATAAACAATATCGAATTCTTTATCGTGATCAACAGCCTCAAAAGCTTTAGTGAAGAAGGTTAATAAATTAGATAAGCAGGAACGGCCCCTCGTGAATCCATGCTGAGTATCATTAATCAAATTATGGTTATCTAGATAAGAACATAAGAAAGGAGGAACACTGCAGCAGGCCTGTTGGCCCATACTAGGCAGGTCCTTCACAATCCGTCCCACTAACAGAACACTTGTTCAATCCAATTTTCAATGCTACCCAAGAAATAAGCTTTGACAATTCCATTCACTCATTTGCGAGTCCCACTCAAATCCAACCCCTCTCACTCATGAATTTATCCAACCTAAATTTGAAACTACCCAAGGTCCTAGCTTCAATAACCCTACTAGGCAGACTGTTCCACTCATCAACTACCCTATTTCCAAACCAATACTTTCCTATATCCTTTCTAAATCTAAACTTATCTAACTTGAATCCATTATTGCGGGTTCTCTCTGAGAGATATCCTCAAGACCTTATTTATATCCCCTTTGTTAATACCCATTTTCCACTTGTATACCTCGATCATGTCTCCCCTCATTCTACGTCTTACAAGTGAATGTAATTTAAGGGTCTTCAATCTTTCTTCGTAAGGAAGATTTCTAATGCTATGTATTAATTTAGTCATTCTACGCTGAATGTTTTCTAACGAATTTATGTCCATTCTGTAATATGGAGACCAAACTGAGCTGCGTAATCTAGGTGAGGCCTTACTAATGATGTATAAAGCTGTAATATAACCTCTGACTTCTGTTGCTAACACTTCTTGATATAAATCCCAGTAATCTATTTGCCTTATTACGTACGCTTAGGCATTGCTGTCTTGGTTTAAGGTTGCTGCTGACCATCACCCCCAAGTCCTTCTCGCAATCTGTATGGCTAAGTTCTACGTTATTTAACTTATAAGTGCTTGGGTTATGGACACTCCCGAGCTTCAGAACCTTGCATTTATCTACATTGAACTGCATCTGCCACTTTTCTGACCACGAATTAAGTTTGTCTAAATCTTCCTGAAGTTCTATGACATCTATGTTTGAATCAATTATCCTACCTATCTTCGTGTCGTCGGCGAATTTACTCATGTCACTTGCAATTCCTTCATCAAGGTCATTAATGTAAATTATGAACAATAATGGGCCCAAAACTGATCCTTGTGGAACGCCACTAGTGACAAATCCCCATTCAGATTTGACCCCATTAATGGAAACTCTGCTTTCTATTGGTAAGCCATGCCTCTATCCATGCTAGAACTTTACCTCCTATACCATGAGCTGCCACCTTTCTTAAGAGTCTCTTGTGAGGTACTCTATCGAAGGCCTTACTGAAATCCAAGTAAACTATATCATATTCTTTATCACTGTCTACTGCCTCAAATGTTTTATTGAAAAACGTCAGTAAATTTGTCAGGCAGGAACGACCTCTCGTAAACCCATGCTGAGATTCATTAATCAAATTATGTTCTTCAAGGTGACTTCTGATAATATCAGCTATAATTGATTCTAATAATTTGCCTACTATAGACGTGAGGCTTATTGGACGGTAATTTGATGGAATGGACTTATCCCCTGATTTGAATATAGGAACTACATTAGCTATCTTCCACATCTCTGGCACAACACCAGTTAGGATGGACGTATTAAACACATTCGTTAATGGCTGACTAAGTTCCATCTTGCATTCTTTAAGTACCCTGGAAAACAACTCGTCGGGTCCCGGGGACTTATTTTGCTTCAGTTTATCTATCTGTTCGATAACCATGTCCCTCGTGACAGTAATATTAGTTAACTTGAATTCTTCAGGAACTGAATAATTGTTAATTTCTGGAATCTCATTTACGTCTTCTTGTGTAAAGACTGACAAAAATAGTCATTAAATATAGAACACATTTCCAGTTCGTTATCCGTCAGCTGTCCATTCCCAATTTTCAGAGGTCCTTTCTTTCCTCACCTTCGTCCTGTACACTTGAAAGAACCCTTTGGATTAGTCTTTGATTCATTAGCAACCTTAATCTCATAGTCACGTTTAGCCTTTCTAATCCCCTTTTTTCTTCTCTTTTCAACTGAACATATTGGTCAATAAGGTTAACATCTCCTCTTTGATGCGCCTATAAATTCCTCTTTTCTCCCTAATAAATGTTTTAGCCTCCTGTTAATCCATTTGGGATCGTTATTATTTGACCTAAATTCTCTCTGGGAATAAACATACTCTGTGCACGTTGTACATTATTAAGAAACAAATCATAAACGCAGATCCCATCGTAATCGTTAGCTAGATTACCCCAGTCGAGATTAGACAGGTGTTCCCTAAGTCCAATATAATCGGCAGAACGAAAATCAGAACTTTTACCGTATTATCCCTATTCTCGTACTCCCATGTAATATTAAAAGTAATGGATTTGTGATCACTAGCTCCAAGCTCTTCAGTGATCTCCAGATTATTTACAAGAGTTTCTTTATTTGACAAGACTAGGTCGAGCAAATTATTACCTCTGGTAGGCTCCGTCACACACTGCTTCAGAAAACAGTCCTGAACTACTTCCATAAAGTCACTGGACTCCAGATTACCGGTCAAAGAAGTCCAGTCAATTTGACTAAAGTTAAAATCCCCTACTAACACTACGTTATTGTGCCTAGAAGCCCTAACAATTTCGTCCCAAAGAAGTCTCCCTCTATCGTGATCCAAGCCTGGAGGTCGGTATATTACACCAAGACCTTATTTATATCCCCCTTATTAATACCCATCTTCCACTTATATACCTCGGAAATAAATGGTATAAAATACCGACACAATGGAAAAATATATATATAACTCGATCATGTCTCCCCTCATTTTTCGTCTTACAAGTGAATGTAATTTAAGGGTCTTCAATCTTTCTTCATACGGAAGATTTCTAATGCTGAATGTTTTCTAACGAATTTATATCCATTCTGTAAAATGGAGACCAGAACTGAGCTGCATAATCTAGGTGAGGCCGAAAAGAATGACTAAAATTATTTACAGTATAAGAAATCTCCCGTATGAAGATAGACTTAGAGCGTTGAATCTCCACTCTCTGGAGAGACGTAGAATGAGGGGAGATATCATCGAGGTGTACAAGTGGATGATGGGCATAAACAAAGGATGCAACATCTTGGTATCTTAATACAGGGATTTCTTCGCTTGCCTATTCCTTGGGCACGACCTACTTCCACATTGAACAAATGTGACACCTCCTACAACTTCTGCACCTCTCCTGTCTACAGTATATAAGCTTCCTCTGCTCATATGCTGTTATTCTATTCAAGATTGAGGGACTGACAACCTCACACTCCTCCTGTTCTTCACGATTCTCCTTTGTATGGACTGATGAAGCCACTGTGTGGCGAAACGTTTCCTCAATAAAGATACCCAAGTGTTGCATATGTGTCTAATTTACCATAAACAAAGGAGATATTAATAAAATACTGAGAATATCGAACCAAGTAAGAACCAGAAATAACGGATTTAAATTGGATAAATTAGATTTAGAAAGGACATAGGCAAGTACTGGTTTTCGAACAGAGTTGTAGATGCGTAGAACAATCTTCCGAGTAGGGTGACAGAGGCTAGGACCTTGGGTAGCCTTAAAAAGAGATTGGACAAATATATGAGTGGGAGGGGCTGGGTTTGATTAGTGTCGTGAGTAAATTCTCTAGTAGTGGTGGTTTTGATAAGGACCTGCCTTGTATGGGCCAGTAGGCCTTCTGCAGTGTTCCTCCATTCTTATGTTCTTATATTCAAGGAATGGAGGGGAGTTGTCGACTTCTTCTTCTAGTGTGAACTGGATTGATGGCTCAACCTGGTTGAGCTTGTGTTGGAGAGCTTGAACGTTGAAACGTCTGGGAAAAATAAACACATAAGCAGTATAATGTGATCCTTTATTGACAACGTTTCGCCCACGCAGTGGGCTTTATCGAGTCACAGACAGATCTACCTGGAAGAAGGGCAACATGAATATTTATAGGATTTAGTCAGGGGGAGAATGCTGGGTCAGGTGGAGAAAGGTGCATGTGACAGTCTTAAAAGTAGTGTGATAGTTTAAAACCTTGTGAGAACTTAGTTTGTAAGATGGAACTTAGTCAGCCATTAACGAATGTGTTTAATACGTGCATCCTAACTGGTGTTGTGCCAGAGATGTGGAAGATAGCTAATGTAGTTCCTATATTCAAATCAGGGGATAAGTCAATTCCATCAAATTACCGTCCAATAAGCCTCACATCTATAGTAGGCAAATTATTAGAATCAATTATAGCTGATACTATTAGAAGTCACCTTGATGGACTGAACACATCGACTCCAGGCCGAGGGACTGATTACCTCAAACTCCTCCTCTTATTACTACTTTCTACTTTGTATTGGACTGATGAAGCCACTGTGTGGCGAAACGTTTCCTCAATAAAGATACCCAAGTGTTACATATGTGTCTAATTTAACAACTTGTCGGTTCTCTGAACCATTCATCTACATAAAAATAGATGGATCATTAACAGAATCTGTTTGGGTAGAGTTTCTAGAAGGTCAAGAAAAACTGATTCTAGGTGTAATATACCGACCTCCAGGCTTGGATCACGATAGAGGGAGACTTCTTTGGGACGAAATTGTTAGGGCTTCTAGGCACAATAACGTAGTGATAGTAGGGGATTTTAACTTTAGTCAAATTGACTGGACTTCTTTGACCGGTAATCTGGAGTCCAGTGACTTTATGGAAGTAGTTCAGGACTGTTTTCTGAAGCAGTGTGTGACGGAGCCTACCAGAGGTAATAATTTGCTCGACCTAGTCTTGTCAAATAAAGAAACTCTTGTAAATAATCTGGAGATCACTGAAGAGCTTGGAGCTAGTGATCACAAATCCATTACTTTTAATATTACATGGGAGTACGAGAATTGGGATAATACGGTAAAAGTTCCTGATTTTCGTTCTGCCGATTATATTGGACTTAGGGAACACCTGTCTAATCTCGACTGGGGTAATCTAGCTAACGATTACGATGGGATCTGCGTTTATGATTTTTTTTCTTAATAATGTACAACGTGCACAGAGTATGTTTATTCCCCAGAGAGAATTTAGGTCAAATAATAACGATCCCAAATGGATTAACAGGAGGCTAAAACATTTATTAGGGGAGAAAAGAGGAATTTATAGGCGCATCAAAAGAGGAGATGTTAACCTTATTAACCAATATGTTCAGTTGAAAAGATAAGTAAAAAAGGGGATTAGAAAGGCTAAACGTGACTATGAGATTAAGGTTGCTAATGAATCAAAGACTAATCCAAAAGGGTTCTTTCAAGTGTATAGGACGAAGGTGAGGGAAAAGGTAGGACCTCTGAAAATTGGGAATGGACAGCTGACGGATAACGAACTGAAAATGTGTTCTCTATTTAATGACTATTTTTTGTCAGTCTTTACACACGAAGACGTAAATGAGATTCCAGAAATTAACAATTATTCAGTTCCTGAAGAATTCAAGTTAACTAATATTACTGTCACGAGGGACATGGTTATCAAACAGATAGATAAACTGAAGCAAAATAAGTCCCCGGGACCCGACGAGTTGTTTTCCAGGGTACTTAAAGAATGCAAGATGGAACTTAGTCAGCCATTAACGAATGTGTTTAATACGTCCATCCTAACTGGTGTTGTGCCAGAGATGTGGAAGATAGCTAATGTAGTTCCTATATTCAAATCAGGGGATAAGTCCATTCCATCAAATTAAAGTCCAATAAGCCTCACGTCTATAGTAGGCAAATTATTAGAATCAATTATAGCTGATATTATCAGAAGTCACCTTGAAGAACATAATTTGATTAATGAATCTCAGCATGGGTTTACGAGAGGTCGTTCCTGCCTGACAAATTTACTGACGTTTTTCAATAAAACATTTGAGGCAGTAGACAGTGATAAAGAATATGAAAAAAGTTTTTTCCAACTAACCCAAAAAGTTTTTTCCATTACTAACCCAAAAAGTTTTTTCCAGGTATATAGAACAAAAGTTAGGGATAAGATAGGTCCCCTTAAAAATAACTTTGGGCATCTTACTGACAAGGAGAATGATATGTGCTCTATTTTTAATAATTATTTTCTCTCGGTTTTCACACAGGAAGACATTAATAATATCCCAGTAATTAATTTTTACAGAGGCCCAGAAGAAGATAAATTATGTAATATCACAGTCACTAGCGAAATGATTATGAAACAGCTGGACCGACTGAAACAAAATAAATCGCCGGGTCCTGATGAGCTTTTTGCAAGGGTTCTTAAGGAATGCAAAATGGAACTCTGTGAACCAATATCTAACATTTTTAATTTATCTCTTCAAACAGGTGTAGTGTCTGATATGTGGAAGATGGCTAATGTAATTCCTATTTTTAAAGCAGGGGACAAGTCACTACCGTCAAACTACCGCCCAATAAGCCTGACCTCAATTGTAGGCAAATTACTAGAGTCAATTATAGCTGATATTATTAGAAGCCATCTAGATAACCATAATTTGATTAATGATACCCAGCATGGATTCACGAGGGGCCGTTCCTGCCTATCTATTATTAACCTTCTTCAGTAAAGCTTTTGAGGCTGTTGATCACGATAAAGAATTCGATATTGTTTATTTAGACTTTAGTAAGGCTTTTGATAGAGTACCGCACCAGAGACTAATAAAGAAAGTGGAGCTCATGGCATTGGGGAAAAGTGCTGTCATGGATCGAGTCATGGCTCACCAATAGGAAGCAGAGAGTGTGCATAAATGGGGTTAAATCCGAATGGGGACTTGTAACAAGTGGTGTTCCACAGGGATCAGTCTTAGGCCCATTGTTATTTATAATATATATCAATGACCTTGATGAGGGAATTACTAGTGATATGAGTAAATTCGCCGACGACACGAAGATAGGTAGGATAATTGATTCAAACATAGATGTCATAGAACTTCAGGAAGATTTAGACAAACTTAATTCGTGGTCAGAAAAGTGGCAGATGCAGTTCAATGTAGATAAATGCAAGGTTCTGAAGCTCGGGAGTGTCCATAACCCAAGCACTTATAAGTTAAATAACGTAGAACTTAGCCATACAGATTGCGAGAAGGACTTGGGGGTGATGGTAAGCAGCAACCTTAAACCAAGACAGCAATGCCTAAGCGTACGTAATAAGGCAAATAGATTACTGGGATTTATATCAAGAAGTGTTAGCAACAGAAGTCCAGAGGTTATATTACAGCTTTATACATCATTAGTAAGGCCTCACCTAGATTACGCAGCTCAGTTCTGGTCTCCATATTACAGAATGGACATAAATTCGTTAGAAAACATTCAGCGTAGAATGACTAAATTAATACATAGCATTAGAAATCTTCCTTACGAAGAAAGATTGAAGACCCTAAAATTACATTCACTTGTAAGACGTAGAATGAGGGGAGACATGATCGAGGTATACAAGTGGAAAATGGGTATTAACAAAGGGGATATAAATAAGGTCTTGAGGATATCTCTCCAAGAGAGAACCCGCAATAATGGATTCAAGTTAGATAAGTTTAGATTTAGAAAGGATATAGGAAAGTATTGGTTTGGAAATAGGGTAGTTGATGAGTGGAACAGTCTGCCTAGTAGGGTTATTGAAGCTAGGACCTTGGGTAGTTTCAAATTTAGGTTGGATAAATTCATGAGTGAGAGGGGTTGGATTTGAGTGGGACTCGTATATAAGCTCCCTCTGCTCATATGCTGTTATTCTATTCAAGATTGATGGACTGACAACATCATCTCAAGATTGAGGGCCTGACAACCTCACACTCCTTCTGTTCTTCACGATTCTCCTTTGTATGGACTGATGAAGCCACTGTGTGGCGAAACGTTTCCTCAATAAAGATACCCAAGTGTTGCATATGTGTCTAATTTACCAACTCGTCGGTTCTCTGAACCATTCATTCACATCCTGTCTGACACTGCAACATCTTGGTATCTTAATACAGGGATTTCTTCGCTTGCCTATTCCTTGGGCACGACCTACTTCCACATTGAACAAATGTGACACCTCCTACAACTGCTGCACCTCTCCTGTCTACAGTATATAAGCTCCCTCTGCTCATATGCTGTTATTCTATTCAAGATTGATGGACTGACAACATCATCTCAAGATTGAGGGCCTGACAACCTCACACTCCTTCTGTTCTTCACGATTCTCCTTTGTATGGACTGATGAAGCCACTATGTGGCGAAACGTTTCCTCAATAAAGATACCCAAGTGTTGCATATGTGTCTAATTTACCAACTCGTCGGTTCTCTGAACCATTCATTCACAGATGTTAACCTTATTAACCAATATGTTCAGTTGAAAAGATAAGTAAAAAATGGGATTAGAAAGGCTAAACGTGACTATGAGATTAAGGTTGCTAATGAATCAAAGACTAATCCAAAAGGGTTCTTTCAAGTGTATAGGACGAAGGTGAGGGAAAAGGTAGGACCTCTGAAAATTGGGAATGGACAGCTGACGGATAACGAACTGAAAATGTGTTCTCTATTTAATGACTATTTTTTGTCAGTCTTTACACACGAAGACGTAAATGAGATTCCAAAAATTAACAATTATTCAGTTCCTGAAGAATTCAAGTTAACTAATATTACTGTCACGAGGGACATGGTTATCAAACAGATAGATAAACTGAAGCAAAATAAGTCCCCGGGACCCGACGAGTTGTTTTCCAGGGTACTTAAAGAATGCAAGATGGAACTTAGTCAGCCATTAACGAATGTGTTTAATACGTCCATCCTAACTGGTGTTGCAGCCAGAGATGTGGAAGATAGCTAATGTAGTTCCTATATTCAAATCAGGGGATAAGTCCATTCCATCAAATTAAAGTCCAATAAGCCTCACGTCTATAGTAGGCAAATTATTAGAATCAATTATAGCTGATATTATCAGAAGTCACCTTGAAGAACATAATTTGATTAATGAATCTCAGCATGGGTTTACGAGAGGTCGTTCCTGCCTGACAAATTTACTGACGTTTTTCAATAAAACATTTGAGGCAGTAGACAGTGATAAAGAATATGATATAGTTTACTTGGATTTCAGTAAGGCCTTCGATAGAGTACCTCACAAGAGACTCTTAAGAAAGGTGGCAGCTCATGGTATAGAAGGTAAAGTTCTAGCATGGATAGAGGCATGGCTTACCAATAGAAAGCAGAGAGTTTCCATTAATGGGGTCAAATCTGAATGGGGATTTGTCACTAGTGGCGTTCCACAAGGATCAGTTTTGGGCCCATTGTTGTTCATAATTTACATTAATGACCTTGATGAAGGAATTGCAAGTGACATGAGTAAATTTGCTGATGATACAAAAATAGGCCGTATAATTCATTCTGAGGAGGATAACAGTGAACTCCAGGAGGATTTGGATAAATTAATGTCTTGGTCTCAAAAGTGGCAGATGAAGTTCAATGTGGACAAGTGTAAGGTGCTAGTCGTTGGTAATGAAAATATCCCTCGAATTTATAAACTAGGTGAAGTTGAGCTTGATCATACAGAATGTAAAAAAGACTTGGGAGTCATGGTAAGCAGAAATCTAAAGCCAAGACAACAGTGCCTAAGTGTGCGCAATAAGGCTAACAGATTACTAGGATTTATTTCAAGAAGTATAAGCAACAGAAGTCCAAAAGTTATTTTACAGCTCTATACATCACTAGTGAGACCTCATTTGGATTATGCAGCTCAGTTTTGGTCTCCTTACTACAGGATGGATATAGATTCATTGGAGAACATACAAAGAAGAATGACTAAAATGATTTACAGTATAAGAAATCTCCTGTATGAAGATAGACTTAGAGCGTTGAATCTCCACTCTCTGGAGAGACGTAGAATGAGGGGAGATATCATCGAGGTGTACAAGTGGATGATGGGCATAAACAAAGGAGATATTAATAAAATACTGAGGATATCGAACCAAGTAAGAACCAGAAATAACGGATTTAAATTGGATAAATTTAGATTTAGAAAGGACATAGGCAAGTACTGGTTTTCGAACAGAGTTGTAGATGCGTGGAACAATCTTCCGAGTACTGTGATAGAGGCTAGGACCTTGGGTGGCTTTAAAAAGAGATTGGACAAATATATGAGTGGGAGGGGCTGGGTTTGATTTGTGTCGTGAGTACGGGAATAAATTCTTAGGTAGTGGTGGTTTTGATAAGGACCTGCCTTGTATGGGCCAGTAGGCCTTCTGCAGTGTTTCTCCATTCTTATGTTCTTATACAGAGTCTGTCTGGATAGAATTTTCAGAGGGGCATGAAAAATTGATTTTAGGTGTGATATACCGTCCCCCAAACTTAGATAGGGACCAAGGGAGACTACTATGGGAGGAAATTG
The DNA here is from genome assembly GCA_009830355.1 of Cherax destructor. Classification (NCBI taxonomy): domain Eukaryota; kingdom Metazoa; phylum Arthropoda; class Malacostraca; order Decapoda; family Parastacidae; genus Cherax; species Cherax destructor. The sequence continues at coordinate 38,108 of WNWK01013394.1, forward strand.
TTAAGGCCACAATGCAGGATAACGTAGTTATTCTGGGTGACTTCAACTTTAGTCAAATTGATTGGAATTTTTTGACTGGGAATTTAGAATCTAACGACTTCTTAGATGTAGTTCAAGATTGTTTTTTGAAGCAGTTTGTGACAGAACCTACAAGGGGAAATAACCTGCTTGACTTAGTTCTGGCAAACAAGGAAACCCTTGTTAATAATTTAGAAATTACAGAGGAACTCGGCGCAAGCGACCACAAATCAATTACCTTTGGCATTGAATGGAAGTTTCATAGTACGAATAACTCAGTAACGGTCCCAGATTTTCGCTTAGCAGATTACAATGGACTTAGAGAACACTTATCATCTGTGGACTGGGGTAATGAAGAGAGCTATCAATATGACAGTTTTCTGAACACTATACATGCTGGAAATAAATGGTATAAAATACGACAAATGGAAAATAACACATAAGCAGTGATCGTGATCCTTGACACGGCCCACGCAGTGGCTTTATCGAGTCACAGACAGATCTACCTGGAAAATGAGCAACATGGAGATATATATAGGGTGCAGTCAGGTGGAGAATGCTGGGTCAGGTGGAGAAAGCTGCATGTGAGTCTTAAAAGTAGTGTGATAGTTGAAAACATAGTGTGACTTAAAGGACCTGCAGTGTACCATTCTTGTACCCTATATATATCTCCATGTTGCTCATTTTCCAGGTAGATCTGTTGGACTTCGATAAAGTTTCACTGCGTGGGCGAAACGTTGTCAATAAAGGATCACATTATACTGCTTATGTGTTTATTTTTCCACTATACATGCTGCCCAAATAACATTTATCCCATATAAAGAAATTAGATCGAATAGAAATGACCCAAAATGGATGAATAATAGGCTCAAATATCTTTTAGGGCAGAAGAAAGGAATTTATAGGCGTATCAAAAGAGGTGAGGGTCATCTTATGAGTCAGTATATTGACATTAAGAGGGACGTTAAAAGGGGATAAGAAAAGCTAAACGGGACTACGAAATTAAAGTTGCTAGGGATTCGAAAACTAACCCAAAAAGTTTTTTCCAGGTGTATAGAACAAAAGTTAGAGATAAGATAGGTCCCCTTAAAAATAATTATGGGTATCTTACTGACAAAGAGAATGAAATGGGCTCTATTTTTAATAATTATTTTCTCTCGGTTTTCACTCAGGAAGACACTAATAATATCCCAAGAATTAGGTATTTTAGTGGGCCTGAAGAAGATAAATTATGTAGTATCACAGTCACTAGCGAAAAGGTTATCAAACAGATAGACCGTTTGAAGCAAAATAAATCGCCAGGCCCTGATGAGCTTTTTCAAGGGTTCTTAAGGAATGCAAAATAGAACTCTGTGAACCCTTAACTAACATTTTTAACCTATCTCTTCAAACAGGTGTAGTGCCGGATACGTGGAAGATGGCTAATGTAATTCCTATTTTTAAAGCAGGGGACAAGTCGTTACCATCAAATTACCGCCCAATAAGTCTAACATCAATTGTATGCAAATTACTAGAGTCAATTATAGCTGATAACATAAGAAGCCATCTCGATAGGCATAATTTGATTAATGATACTCAGCATGGATTCACCAGGGGCCGTTCCTGCCTAACTAATTTATTAACTTTTTTCAGTAAGGCTTTTGAGGCAGTTGATAATGATAAAGAATTCGATATTGTTTATTTGGATTTTAGTAAGGCTTTTGATAGAGTACCACATCAGAGACTGTTAAAGAAAGTGGCTGCTCATGGCATTGGGGGAAAAGTGTTGTCATGGATCGAGTCATGGCTCACCAATAGGAAGCAGAGGGTGTGCATAAATGGGGTTAAATCGGAGTGGGATCTGTAACAAGTGGCGTTCCTCAGGGATCGGTTTTGGGCCCGTTGTTGTTTATAATATATATAAATGACCTTGACGAGGGAATTTCTAGTGATATGAGCAAATTCGCTGATGACACTAAGATAGGTAGGATAATCGATTCAGACGTAGATGTCAGTGAACTACAGGAGGATTTAGACAAACTCAATTCCTGGTCAGAAAAATGGCAGATGCAGTTCAATGTAGATAAATGCAAAGTTCTAAAGCTCGGGAGTGTCCATAACCCAAGCACTTATAAGTTAAATAACGTAGAACTTAGCCATACAGATTGCGAGAAGGACTTGGGGGTGATGGTAAGCAGCAACCTGAAACCAAGACAGCAATGCCTAAGCGTACGTAATAAGGCAAATAGATTACTGGGATTTATATCAAGAAGTGTTAGCAACAGAAGTCCAGAGGTTATATTACAGCTTTATACATCATTAGTAAGGCCTCACCTAGATTACGCAGCTCAGTTCTGGTCTCCATATTACAGAATGGACATAAATTCGTTAGAAAACATTCAGCGTAGAATGACTAAATTAATACATAGCATTAGAAATCTTCCTTACGAAGAAAGATTGAAGACCCTTAAATTACATTCACTTGTGTTGTTAAATTAGACACATATGCAACACTTGGGTATCTTTATTGAGGAAACGTTTCGCCACACAGTGGTCATCAGTCCAATCAGAGGGAAGGGAGGAGTGAGTTGGCGCTGAGCGATGTGCCAGTCCATCACTGTTAGAGTGGCACAGGCCAGAGGTGGCTTATATGTCAGATGGCAGGAGGAGGCAGGTCCAGTGGTATCAACCACTAGTTCTGTCCAGTGTTTGGACAAATGTTGAAGATTGTCAAGATCTAAGAGTCTGCAGCAGACAGATGGATGATGTTCAGAGAAACGATAAGTTAATTAGACATATGCAACACTCTGGGTATCTTTATGAGGAAATGCTCGCACACAGTGGCTCATGTCCAATACAAAGGAGAAGGTGTAGGAGAGGAGTTTAGTGCCTGCTGGAGTCGTTCAGTCCATCAACTTGTTAGAGTGGACAAGGCGTAGAGGGCTTATATGCTGTGTCAGGAGATGCAGCAGAGGCAGGTCACAGTGGATCAACCACTGTCGAGGTCTCGTCCAAAGGTTGGACAAGTTGAAGAACCTTTGATCAAGATCCCAAGAAGTGCTGTCAGACAGAGGATTAATGCTCAGAGACATTGTACTCAGACACATATGCAACACTGGTCATCTTAGAGGAAACGTTGCCACACAGTGGCTTCATCACTCAATAGCAGAAGGTGGGGAGAGGAGTTGAGGTCCCGGCGCCGGAGTGAGTGTCAGTCCATCACTGTTGAAGTGGCACAAGCCGGGGGCTATATGCTGTGGTCAGTGAGATGCAGCAGAGAGGCAGGTCACAGTGGATCAACCACTGCCGAGTGCTCTGTCCAGGTTTGACAATGTTGAATCCTTTGTATCAAGATCCTCAAGAAAGGCAGACAGGATGTGATGATTCAGAGAACCGACAAGCTGTTAAATTAGACAACTTGTCGGTTCTCTGAACCATTCATCTACATCCTGTCTGACACAGCAACTTCTTGGGATCTTGATACAAAGGATTCTTCAACATTTGTCCAAACCTTTGGACAAGGACTTACTTCGACTAGTGGTTGATACCACTGTGACGCCTCCTCCTGCTGCATCTCACCTGATTACAGCATATAAGCCACCTCTACGGCCTTGTGCTACACTTCTAACAAGATTGATGGACTGAACACATCGACTCCAGGCCGAGGGACTGATAACCTCAAACTCCTCCTCTCCTTACACCTTCTACTTTGTATTGACTGATGAAGCCACTGTGTGGCGAAACGTTTCCCCAATAAAGATACCCAAGTGTTGCATATGTGTCTAATTTAACAACTTGTCGGTTCTCTGAACCATTCATCTACATCCTGTCTGACACAGCAACTTCTTGGGATCTTGATACAAAGGGATTCGTCAACATTTGTCCAAACCTTTGGACAAGGACTTACTTCGACTAGTGGTTGATACCACTGTGACTCTGCCTCCTCCTGCTGCATCTCACCTGATTACAGCATATAAGCCACCTCACGGCCTTGTGCTACACTTCTAACAAGATTGATGGACTGAACACATCGACTCCAGGCCGAGGGACTGATAACCTCAAACTCCTCCTCTCCTTACACCTTCTACTTTGTATTGACTGATGAAGCCACTGTGTGGCGAAACGTTTCCAATAAAGATACCAAGTGTTGCATATGTGTCTAATTTAACAACTTGTCGGTTCTCTGAACCATTCATCTACATCCTGTCTGACACAGCAACTTCTTGGGATCTTGATACAAAGGATTCTTCAACATTTGTCCAAACCTTTGGACAAGGACTTATTTCGACTAGTGGTTGATACCACTGTGACCTGCCTCCTCCTGCTGCATCTCACCTGATTACAGCATATAAGCCACCTCTACGGCCTTGTGCTACACTTCTAACAAGATTGATGGACTGAACACATCGACTCCAGGCCGAGGGACTGATAACCTCAAACTCCTCCTCTCCTTACACCTTTCTACTTTGTATTGGACTGATGAAGCCACTGTGTGGCGAAACGTTTCCTCAATAAAGATACCCAAGTGTTGCATATGTGTCTAATTTAACAACTTGTCGGTTCTCTGAACCATTCATCTACATCCTGTCTGACAGCAACTTCTTGGGATCTTGATACAAAGGGATTCTTCAACATTTGTCCAAACCTTTGGACAAGGACTTACTTCGACTAGTGGTTGATACCACTGTGACCTGCCTCCTCCTGCTGCATCTCACCTGATTACAGCATATAAGCCACCTCTACGGCCTTGTGCTACACTTCTAACAAGATTGATGGACTGAACACATCGACTCCAGGCCGAGGGACTGATAACCTCAAACTCCTCCTCTCCTTACACCTTCTACTTTGTATTGACTGATGAAGCCACTCGTGTGGCGAAACGTTTCTCAATAAAGATACCCAAGTGTTGCATATGTGTCTAATTTAACAACTTGTCGGTTCTCTGAACCATTCATCTACATCCTGTCTGACACAGCAACTTCTTGGGATCTTGATACAAAGGGATTCTTCAACATTTGTCCAAACCTTTGGACAAGGACTTACTTCGACTAGTGGTTGATACCACTGTGACCTGCCTCCTCCTGCTGCATCTCACCTGATTACAGCATATAAGCCACCTCTACGGCCTTGTGCTACACTTCTAACAAGATTGATGGACTGAACACATCGACTCAGGCCGAGGGACTGATAACCTCAAACCTCCTCTCCTTACACCTTTCTACTTTGTATTGACTGATGAAGCCACTGTGTGGCGAAACGTTTCCTCAATAAAGATACCCAAGTGTTGCATATGTGTCTAATTTAACAACTTGTCGGTTCTCTGAACCATTCATCTACATTCACTTGTAAGACGTAGAATGAGGGGAGACATGATCGAGGTATACAAGTGGAAAATGGGTATTAACAAAGGGGATATAAATAAGGTCTTGAGGGTATCTCTCCAAGAGAGAACCCGCAATAATGGATTCAAGTTAGATAAGTTTAGATTTAGAAAGGATATAGGAAAGTATTGGTTTGGAAATAGGGTAGTTGATGAGTGGAACAGTCTGCCTAGTAGGTTATTGAAGCAAGGACCTTGGGTAGTTTTAAATTTAGGTTGGATAAATTCCTGAGTGAAAGGGGTTGGATTTGAGTGGAATTGCACATGAGTAAATAAAATTATCAAAGCTTATTTCTTGGGTAGCATTGAAAATTAGGTTGAACAAATTTTCTGTTAGTGGGATGGAATGTGAAGGACCTGCCTAGAATGGGCCAACAGGCCTGCTGCAGTGTTCCTCCTTTCTTATGTTCTTATGTTCTTATAGACTTAGAGCATTGAATCTCCACTCTCTGGAGAGACGTAGAATGAGGGAGATATCATCGAGGTGTACAAGTGGATGATGGGCATAAACAAAGGAGATATTAATAAAATACTGAGGATATCGAACCAAGTAAGAACGAGAAATAACGGATTTAAATTGGATAAATTTAGATTTAGAAAATGCATAGGCAAGTACTGGTTTTCGAACAGAGTTGTAGATGCGTGGAACAATCTTCCGAGTAGGGTGATAGAGGCTAGGACCTTGGGTGGCTTTAAAAAGAGATTGGACAAATATATGAGTGGGAGGGGCTGAGTTTGATTAGTGTCGTGAGTACAGGAGTAAATTCTTAGGTAGTGGTGGTTTTGATAAGGACCTGCCTTGTATGGGCCAGTAGGCCTTCTGCAGTGTTCCTCCATTCTTATGTTTTTATGAGTGAGAGGGGTTGGATTTGAGTGGGACTCGCACTTGAGTTAATAGAATCTTCAAAGCTTATTTCTTGGGCAGAATTGAAAATTAGGTTGGGCAATTATTCTGTTAGTGGGATGGATTGTGAAGGACCTGCCTAGTATGGGCCAACAGGCCTGCTGCAGTGTTCCTCCTTTCTTATGTTTCTTATGTTCTTATGTACCTGAGGTATTAAAGCAAATGTTTGGGTAACTTTGGAAAAAGGTTGGACAAGTGGGTGGGTGTGAATGGTTGGTTTTGAGAAGGATCTGCCTCCATTCTTATGTTCTTACTTCCACCACGACAACTATTACCACTACTACTACTATTACTGGGAGAATATAAAAAGGTGCTCTGGCCTGCAAATGTCATTACGCCTCAACTTGTGCTCAACACAACGTCTTCCTGTTCTCGCCACAACAATAATGGCTGACATCAACATCTACCTTACGTTACTGACGGTCGCTGCTGTCATAGTCTCAGCACGCTTCTCTCCGCACCATGACAACTACATCTTCCGTCCGGATTCCCAAGGTTAGTTTATTTGCTATTTAACTCGTATTTGTTTTGTTTGTTTTCATCACTTCGAGTTCTCTCTTAACTGGATATTCTTAATTATCTACATGTAGATGTATACCATTAATATAAATGCTCTTGTCTGCTCATGTGTTACATATCTTGTGAAATCCTGATCTTCGTAACCTAGTACAAACTGTATTGAATATGAAATAGATTTTACTTTGTGTTAATAGCGCTGCTTATTTATAATTTTACTCTTTCTCTTTCACAGATATTCACTCTTTACGCCTCTCACAGTTGAAGTCCAGCGACTCTTTCAGAGGTGGACGTCTAGAATCCAGCGATCTCAAGAAACTTTTCCATATCTCCTCAGTTCCAGTTTACACTCCTGAGTCACTTAACTCTGCAACTCTGGAAGTAAATCATTATGATGCCCCACAAGAAGTTACCTCTCATATTAATAGAAAGACGCTAATTCCTGAGTTAAAGTCACTAATTCTTGAGTTAACACAGCTGATCGACTCTAATCTCGATATAACTGCGCTGCTTCCCGAGTTAAAGAGTTTAATCATCGGGTCCAAGCCAGAGTTAAAGAGGATTTTCATCGAGTTTAAGAGTGAGTTCAAGACACTTCTCACTGAGTCCAAGCCTGAGTTAAGGGCACTGCTTCATGAACTGTTTACATTCCTCATCGAGTTCATGCCTGAGATTAAGGAACTATTATATAAGATTAAGAAACTATTCATTGAAGCCAAGCCCCAGCTGAAGAAATTACTGTACAATTATAAACCTGATATCAGGGTTCTCTTACCGAAGATGAAGACACTTCTCGTGGAGTTAAGGGCAGAGTTAAAAACGTCCTTTCCTGAGTTCAGGGTAATTCTTCCAGCTTTGGGACAATTTTTTCCCGAGATGCAGTCACTGCTTCCCGAGATGCGGTCACTGCTTCCCGATATACGATCTTTGTTCCTTGAGTTGAGTTCAATGGTCTTCGAGTTGAGATCACTGATTCCCGAGATGAGGGCACTGGTAAACAAACTGAGAGAACACGTTCCTCAGTTGAGAACACTGGTACCTGAATTGAGAGCGCTGGTTCCCGACTTGAGGGCACTGATACCTGAATTGAGATCTCTGATTCCTGAGTTGGGACTACATTACGAGTCTAATCCTGAGTTAAAATCACTTCTTCTTGAACTAAAGAGATTGTCATTAGAATTAAAATCTGAATTAGTTCACCTTCATTCTAAACTAATTCGATTATTCTTCGATTCAAAGTCCGAATTAGCTCTACTTGTTTTTGATCTGAAGGAACTGTTTTTAGAAAGCAAGACTGCACTGAGGCCTCTAAACAGTGATTTAAAACCTTTGTTCCGTGAAATGAAGCCACTGATTCGTGAGGGAAAGCATTTACTCTTCGACCTTGGGTACCTACTACTCAGCTGATCTAGTAAATGATGCCAATTGACTTGAAGATTTTTTCAACCATCTTTAAATTTTTTACTTCCCATATGTATATATTTTTCAATAAAAAAGTGAAATAAATTTGAAGTTGTTTTCTGGAAACTATATTTAAAAAAAAATGTACACATTTGTAACGAGGCTAATATAAATAATCTACCAAAATGGCCTCGAGAGAGGATGGGTTCACCATTACAGTGCTTAATATTCTTAATTATTAGCTAGACACCATTGTGGGGTATAAAAATAGGGTATAAAAATAAATCAAAATGTCCTAAGCCAAGAATCGTCTATCAGTTATAGCCTCTCAATAAATTTCCAAGCGTCCACAAATGATCATTAAGAAAAATGAATTTATGTGAATATATCACAGTAAATAGGTTTTCGAATATATCCAAGTGATTAATTTACTATTTCATTAAGTATTTACGTTCAATAATAGAAGATATTCCATCATTTTCTAAAATTACATGTGATTTATATGCGTATTTGTTTTTGAAAAAACTTATTGTTCATAGAACCTGGAACAAGAATCATAATTTATAGGGGAAATAAGCAAATTTATATCTTTTTACTAAGCTATTAGGAAATAAGACAAAAAAAAATGAGATGGCAAAAAATATATATGATTTATTTTCTGACGAAGATTAAATTAAACAGTAATACATTGAGTGTACAGTGTTAAATGTTTCAGTTTTATAACTAGTGTAGGCAAGCCTCTGGCAAGACAGTGATGGAATGAATGATGGTGAAAGTTTTTCTTTTTCAGGCCACCCTGCCTTGGTGGGAAACGACTGATGTGTTAATAAAAAAAATAACATTGAGTGTTAAAATTCGAATTGTTTCTCAGGATGGGGTTCACGTATCTAAGTCTGGGGTGGGTGCACTTGCCAGTGCAGTGGAAGGACTAGACTAGAAATAGTGGTATGGGTTTTGGGGGGGAAATAGTGAAGTCCCAGTGTAGTAATACTGCGAGTTTTAGGAAACTAGGTGACAAGGACAGTAATTGGTATAGTGGAAAAAAAAACAGAAATGAGCATGAAGGGAAAAGAGAAAGGAGGGTCTTTAAATATATATTATACATGCGTGCTGAATGTCACATTCTGGGTTTTAAATTGTTCCAAGTAGACATAAGTATCGGGAAGGGGGCTGGGATGGCACTGTATGTCCGAGATCGCTTGAACTGTTGCATAAAAACGGTATAAAGTCTGAAATAACAGTCTGACTGGATAGGATTTTCAGAGGGGCATGGAAAATTGTTTTTAGGCGTGATATACCGTCCCCCAAACTTAGATAGGGACCAAGGAAAACTACTATGAGAGGCAAGATAACGTAGTAATTCTAGGGGACTTTGACTTTAGTCATTCTTAGAGGAAGTTCAGGATTGTTTTTTAAAGCAGTTTGTTACAGAACCTACAAGGAGAGATAACCTATTTGCCTTGGTTCTGGCAAACAAAGAAAACCTCCTGGGGGATTTCAACCTAAGGCACCTAAAATGGATGAATATTGCAAACAATGTGGTAGCAGAGATAACACCAGGAGGCAGCTCAGATGAAAACTCGCACACACATGAACTTTTAAATCTCTACACCAAATTCACCTTAAACCAGCAAATAGTAGAGCCCACAAGATTAGAGAATACGCTGGACCTCATCTTCACCAACAATGATGATCTGATACGAAATGTCATCACATCAAAACACTATACTCAGATCACAACATAATAGAGGTCCAGACATGCATGCGGGGATCCCCAGATCGACAAAATGTGATCAGTCGCGAGGGAGCCTTCTGCAAATTCAACTTCAATAACAAAAACATAAGGTGGGACCAATAAACCAAGTCCTAAATGATATAAACTGGGAAGATAGCCTAAGCATCACGGATCCTAACCTATGTCAGAACAAATTAACTCTGTGGCACTTGAGGTTTGCTCAAGGCAAATTCCCTTAAGGAAAAGGAGATGTAAACTAGAAAGAGAGAGGCGCTCCCTATACAGGCGAAGACAAAGAATAACGGAGCGGCTACAAATACGTAATAGCGGCTGAAATACGTAAGGAGACACTGGTCAGAGAAATAGCAAACATCGAATTAAAACTAAAGGAATCTTACAGGAATCAAGAAATGGGAAGAACTAAAAGCCATAAATGAAATTGAAAGAAACCCAAAGTATTTCTTTTCTTATGCCAAATCAAAGTCGAGAACAACATCCAGTATTGGGCCCCTACTTAAACGGGATGGGTCCTACACAGATGACAGCAAGGAAATGAGTGAGCTACTAAAGTCCCAGTATGACTCAGTTTTTAGCGAGCCGCTAACCAGACTGAAAGTCGAAGACCTAAATGAATTTTTTATGAGAGTGCCACAGAACTTGGCAGACGCAAGCCTATCTGACATTACCCTGACGCCAAATGACTTCGAAAAGGCAATAAATGACATGCCCATGCACTCCGCTCCAGGCCCAGACTCATGGAACTCCGTGTTCATAAAGAACTGCAAGAAGCCCCTATCACGTGCTTTTAACATCCTATGGAGAGGGAGCATGGACACTGGGGTCGTCCCGCAGTTACTAAAAACAACAGACATAGCTCCACTCCACAAAGGGGGCAGTAAAGCAATAGCAAAGAACTACAGACCAATAGCGCTAACGTCCCATATCATAAAAATCTTTGAAAGGGTTCTAAGAAGCAAGATCGCCACTCATCTAGAAACCCATACAATTACACAACCCAGGGCAGCATGTGTTTAGAGCATGTCGCTCCTGTCTGTCCCAACTACTGGACCACTACGACAAGGTCCTGGATGCTCTAGAAGACAAATAGAATGCAGATGTTATATACACAGACTTTGCAAAAGCCTTTGACAAGTGTGACCATGGTGTAATGGCACACAAAATGCGTGATAAAGGAATAACAGGAAAAGTTGGTAGATGGATCTATAATTTCCTACCAAGTAGAACACAAAGAGTAGTAGTCAACAGAGTAAAGTCTGAGGCGGCTACAGTGAAAAGCTCTGTTCCACAAGGCACAGTACTCGCTCCCATCCTGTCTCCTCATCCTCATATCGTACATAGACAGGATATAAGCCACAATGCAGTGTCTTCCTTTGCAGATGACACCCGAATCTGTATGACAGTGTCCACCATTCAAGACACTGCAAGACTCCAAGCAGACATCAACCAAATCTTTAAATGGGCTGCAGAAAACAATATGAAGTTCAATGATGAGAAATTTCAATTACTCAGATATGGAAAACGTGAGGAAAGTAAAATCTCATCGGAGTACAAAACAAATTCCAACCACACAATAGAGCGAAAACTAATGTCAAAGACCTGGGAGTGATCATGACAGAGGATCTCACCTTCAGGGACCATAACACCGTAGCAATCACATCTGCTAGAAAAATGACAGGATGGATAATGAGAACCTTCAAAACCAGGGATGCCAAGCCCATGTTAACACTTTTCAGGTCGCTTGTTCTATCTAGGCTGGAATATTGCTGCACACTAACTGCACCTTTCAAGGCAGGTGAAATTTTTGCCCCAGAAAAGGGCAGAGAACCTTCACGGAAATAACTGCGGAAAAACCCCCCTTTACTGGGAACGCTTGAATTTTCTAAACCGTACTCCCAGAACGCAGGCGGGAAAAATCATTATTATTACGGGGGAAAAATTTTTTGGGGATTAGCCCAAACTTCACACGAGAGCCTCCCTACGAAAGCAAAGACAGGGCAGGCGTTTAAAACCCCCCCAAAAAAAAAAGCGGGGGTGCCACTAGCACGTTGAGAGACAACAAATAAGTGCAAGGGCCCAAGCTGTTCAACTCCCCCCCAGCATAAAAAGGTTTTACCAAAAAAACCCCCGGGTCTTCACAGGCACTGGACGGCACCTGTCCTACCGACCAGGGGGCTGGGGTTCTTTTTTTTGGGGACGCATCCCCAAAAGGCAGAACCCCCCCTTTTGGGATCGGTTCTCCCCCCAACATGGGGCCCCGGTCAAAACCAGCCCGGGGGGTTTGGGGCCCCCGGAACCCCCGGATTCCAGGTTTTCCCGCTTACCCCCCCTCACGGGCGCCCACTGTGATACCCCCCATCCCCCCCCATGACCCGTTTTTTCCCTTTTCTGGGGGGGTTTCTGATCCACAAACCTTCCTGTTATACGCGCCTGATCCCCCAGCTTTATAATCCATATGAGGAACGTGTCAAAGGGCCCTTTCCCCCCGCAGTCCAAAAAAATCCCCCAAAACCCCCCCCCCGGCTCCCTGTTACTTTGTCATAGAACCCAGAAGGTTTTACACGGGGTTTTCCTTCCATAAATTTTCCCTGCTGGTTTTCGCTTTTAACCCCGTGCCATTCCAGGTGCTCCACCACTCTCCTCCGGATGATTTTTCCATGACTTTTCACACTATACAGGGGGTGACACTGGTCTATTTTTTTGTTCCCTTTTTCCCCTTTCAAAAAAAAACTACATTTGCCTTTTTCCATACCCAGGTAGCTCTTTTTTAAGGGGGGGTTTTTGAATATTTTTTTGGGGGACACACAGCACTCTGCTCCCCCTGGGGCCCACGGGGAGATGCTGTCCGGTCCCATCCCCTTTTTAAAATTAAGGTCCTGAGCAACTTCTTCCCCCCCTTTCCCTCGTTGTGTGTATGTCATCCCCATTTTTTTTGGGATATTCCCTTGTTGGTTTCCCCCCTGTCCTGTCTACCCAATTTCCCTTTCCCCGCCTCGGGCGGGAAAACCCCCCAAACCCCTCTTTTTTTAGCTCCTCACATACCTCTTGGTCTTTCCCCGGGGTTCCCACCTTTTTTCCCACCCCCGATAAACCCGGTTTTTTCCTGTTGTCTTCCCCAAGTGACTATATAATATTTTTCGGGTCAGATTTTACTTTCGATGCTATGTCATTTTCATACGTCCTGGGCCCCCCCAACCCGGGATACTGTTCTAGCTCTACAACAAACCCCTTTTTTTTTTTTTGGGGCCTTTGCCCCGTATTTTTTTTCCCTCCCCTCTAGCACACGGGATTTTTTTTCCCTCCCGCCCCTTTTGGGGAAAACCCGGGGCCTGCCCCGACTTTCCATATTCTTTTTCCCTTTGGGGGAAAAAATTTTTTGTTCCTTTTACTTTGTTTTTAAGATTCCACCTTTTCATTTACTGACTTTTTTCCCTGTCTCTGTCCCACTGAACCTCCTGCAGGGTCCCCAAAACCCCCCTAGTCCCCTCAAAGTTTGGCTTTCCTTCGACCCCCCGCCCTCCACCCTTTCTATGAATTTTAAAACTCAGAACCATATGGTCAAAGGGCCCCCGGGGTCTCATTTATGTCCCCCCCGAGTTTCTCAGGGTGAACACAAGGTCCCGCCTTGATGGTTCTCCTCTCCTCTCTCTCTCTCTGGTAGTGTCCCCGACATGTTGGGGGCCCCCTTTTCCGTACCACATCCCATCTTGGCCTCCCTGTTTCTGGACCCCAGGGTTTTAGATTTTCCTAATTGCCGTGGTTGGCCCCCCCTAACCGTAACTTTTCTCTGCTCGAAGAGCCTTTTATCACCTCCGCCAGTGATCCCCCATTGCCTGTTTTTTGCTTCAAATTCCCCCCTGACCTTTCCCGCAGTTCCCGCAGGGGGGTTTTTCATCACTGCAAAAATATCTTATGTTTCCCCGACTGGATTGTACCTACTATGTGTCCCTTTCCCCCCAAAGGGGGATGCCTTCCTTTTAAATCTCCAGTGGTTCTTAGAGCAGTGCAACCCCCCCCCCCCTCTACCCTTCTATCTTTCCTAAGATCTGGGTACCTGTGGGGGAAAAATTTCGCCCTTTTCCCCCCGTGAGTTTTGTTTCTTGCCATGTTTTTGGGGGCCCCCTCGATTCTTTCATTCCCTCTTCATATTTATTCGTTATTCCATCCCCCATGTACCAAACCTTCAACTTTGTTTCTAAAACGTGGTCCTGGGGAATATTGGGGGGGTTTTTGGGGGGGGGGGTTTTTGCTGGGGAGGGTGGGGGGGAGGGCCCAAAAGGGGCTTTAGGGGTGGGGGGTTTTTTAGGGGGGGGTTTGGGTGGGTGGTTGGGGGAGGAGGAAAAGATGTGGGGGTGGGTTTAAAAATTTTACAGTTGCCCCTTTGGGGGGGGGCGGTTTTGGGGGCCCCTTTTTTTGTTTTTGGGGGGAGGGGGGTGCCCCTTTTTTTTGGGTCGGGCCCCGTTTTTCCTTTTCACTTCCCCTGCCTCCTTTTCGTCTTTGATCCTCTTTCAGTGCCATCCTTACCCCCTTTTGTTCTGGGCCCGACCGGGGGGAAAAACCCCGTACTTGGGCTCTCTCTCGGCTTTTTCCCCCCGGATCATGGTTTGAGCGTTCCCCGCCCCTTTAAAATTACTTTTTAGACCGATTTCTTCCCTTGTATAAACCCAATTTTCCGAAATTTTTTCACCTGGGTCATGTTTAACCCCTTTTTCCCCCTTTTTCATGGTGCCCCCTTTTTTTCCCCTTTTTTTCTTTTTTTCATGGGTATCCCCTTCAACTTTTCCGGAGCCCGTAGACAAAGTTTTTCCCCTTTCCCCCTTTTTTTTCCCCCCCCTGACCCCCGGGATCCTCAAAATGGGTTTTTTTTCCCTTTCCCCTTTTGGGGGGGCCCTTTTCCCGCAGTCCCTTCCGTGGCTTTTAACTCCCGGGGCCCCCTTTGGTTCTGTCCCTTTCTTCAGTCCCTTCCGGGGGCCCCATGCCCCTTTGGGGGGTCCTTTTCCCCCCCCAGTTGTCCCGGGGGGCTTTCTTTTTTTTTTGGGGTGATTTGTTCATTTTTTTCTTTTCAGACCTCTCATTTGTTTTTTAATGTTAATGTTACTGTCTTGTTTTTGGCCCCCCCTTTTTATACGGCCTTTTTTAAAAAGGGTAACTTCTTTTTTTCCCACAGTTCCCCATCTTTCCCCATGCACAAATTCCCCTTTTTATGTCTGAAAATTTATTTTTTTTTCCTTTTTTTTGCAGTTTCTCTTCTAAGCTCTGTATCTTGCTTCTGCTGTTTTGGTTTTATTCCCCCTTTTCCCCTCCCACTTTTTTGTGTGTGTGTGTGTGTGTGTGTGTGTGTGTGTACCTTCATCTTCTCAAAAACCCCCCAGACAGTTGCACACAACTTTCCCTCCATTGTTTTTTTTTTTCCCCAAGTCTGTTTTTTACTTGAGTGTTAATTAATCTTCATAAACTTTTCTTTCTAATCAAAAAGCAAAATTTCCAATTAAAAAAGAAAAAAAAAAGAGAGAAGAGAGAGAGAGAGAGAGAGAGAGAGAGAGAGAGAGAGAGAGAGAGAGAGAGAGAAACCATCTGGGCCCCGAACGGTTATGTACAGACAAGAACTATTTTTTTACAGCAAAAAAAAAATGTCACATTTATCCAGAGCCAGCAATTAAAGCTAAATCCAGCGGGCCCCCAAGAAGTCAGAGCTAGTCAGAGGCAGAGGAAAACCCCCCACCCCCAAACCCCCCAAAGGGTTAGATCAAAGCCAGAGTCAGCCAGTTTCTCCCGGGCCCAAAAACCCCATGCCATTTTCGATAGTTTCGGGCCCCAGTCTTTTTCCCCTTAAAGCCAGACAGGCCGAGAACCAACAAAATTTCATCCACCCCCTTTTTCATAGTCAGTTTTTAAACCCAAAAACAGCCATGTCCACCACAGACAGCCAGAGATGAGAACCATAATCATAAGTAGAGCTAAATCAGATCCATCTGGGCCGTTGGGCCCCGCATGTGTCGTTAAAAAAACATGAGCCAAAGTCATAGCCTTTAAGTTGAACCAGAGCCGGCCTTAAACCCGATATAGCCAGTCACGGAGCCAAAGTTTTAATCAGACATTGGCTGAGTAAAAAATCAGCCAATGTCACAACCAGCCAAAAAACCCGAGCCAGCCAGCCCCAAAAAGGGGCCCCAAAGTCAGGGGCCAGATATAACTAGATCGGCCCGTAATGTCATGAGGGAAAAACCAGCAAGATTTGGGGAAAACCAGCTAGCAAGAATGGCCGCACTTCCCCGTCTCCATACTGAAGTTCCTTCACCTTTTTCTAGCAAAAAAATTTTTCCCCCCAAAAAAAGTAATTTTTTTAAGTTTAATACCAAGAATTTCTGGACTTTATCCAAGGGGTCCCCTAAATTTTTCAGATTCACATTTTCGTTATTTCATACGAAATTTATGCAATGTATTTAATTTTTTGGGGAAACAAAAGCCCCCTAAAATTTCCCCCAACAAAAATAAACATTTTTTTTGGAAAAAAAACTGAAATATCTCCATGAAAACATGGGGGTTCAAAAAGGGAAAAGTGTTATTTTTCGGGCTATTTGGGGGAGGAAAAAAAATTTTCGGTATTACGAATATTTTTTCATTTGGGGTAAAAAAGATGCATTGAAAACGAATACTGGGAATAATGGTTATCTGATCTTATTGGCTCGTTTTCACCTGGGTTTTTTCATCACCTGGCTGCTGCATCACCGGTTTCGCATCACCGGTTTTGCCATCACCGGTTTCGCTTTCACCGGGCTTACCCGGCTGGACCCCCGGGTGTTGCATCACCCGGGTGCCGCCATCCCCGGCTGCCGCATCACCCGGCGGCATCACCTGGCGCTGCCCCCGGCCCGCCATACCCGGGTTCCGCCATCACCCGGGGTTTTTTCACCGGCGCGCATCACCCGGCTGTTTCTATCACCGGCTGTTTCCCCCCCCTGGCTTTTATCACCCGGTTTTTTGCCACCCGGGTGCGCATCCCCGGTTTCCGATCACCCGACTGCGCATCACCCGGCTTTTCCCCTCACCGGCTTTTATCACCTGGCTGTTGCATCACCTGGTTTTTGCCATTCCCGGGATCACCCCCCCTTCGCATCCCCCCCGCCCCTCACCGACCCCTGCTTTACCCGGCTTCCCCTCCCGGGGCCGTATCACCCCGGGTGCCCACCCCCTGACTGCGCATCACCCCTTATCACCCCGGGCCTTTCATCACCCGCTGCATCACCGGGTGTTGCATCCCGGCTGCCGTATCACCCCGGTTTTTGCATCACCCGGCTGCCGATCACCGGGCTGCATCACCGGCTGGATCACCGGCTGCATCACCTGGCTGCTGCTATCACCCGGGTGCCCCTTCCCCGGGGAAAAAGGGGGGGGAGGAGTAGGAAGGATAGAAGAAAAGGTATGGGAGGAGG